>JAQIXX010007747.1:0-10446 GCA_034700605.1 Willowsia nigromaculata | reverse complement strand
CGATCCGACAGAAGAAGCGACTCGATGTCACCACCCAGTCAAAACTCTGTTGAGTTTACTAGCGCAGAACAAATCAATGGGGAGGCGATGATGAGGAGAAGAGGGAGCTCTGAAGGATCCAGTGGAAAAATGAGCCCGGCACTTCCGGGGGAAGATGAGGCAATTGATTTGGTAAAGGGCTCGCCGAAAATTAAAGCAGCTCTTATGGAAGGTGGGTATGGGCTTACATTTCATGGAAAGTTTAGCAATGCGAGTGGAGTAGTTGGCGGCCCAGGGAGGCAGGAGAGTGTAAGTATTTTAAGGGAGAGGGCTGCGAAGCATAATAATCTAGTAAACGGGCATAGTAGCCCAACTGTTAAGAATTAAAATGTGTGCATATAAATGTAAAATATTTAGTCAAGTCAGTACAATTAATCAGTAATTTTTAGAATAAATACGAGCTGAGTCATACAGACCATGAAAAAATTCGACGAAATAGAAAACCAATTAGAAATACATTCATGTCATAGCTTATTAGGTAGTCGTCATTACAATTTAATAAGTACCGAGCAATCTTGTATAGCATACATACATACAAAACATACAAAAATTAGTCAATTTTGATCTTAGAATTAGCATCAATTTTTTTACGAAATATTAATTTAAACTTTAAATTTGTTTTATCATTGTAATTCTGTAATAACTTTTCTGTGATTCTCAAAGAAAGATTTTGATTTGTATAAATAATTATAAGAGTAGATGAATGTAGAGCATATTATGTCATGTAATAGAATAGAAATGATTGATCTGTATATTCTGTAAACAAATTATTATAATTAGTATTCAGCGTTGTTACATTTAATGAAAATAAACCGTTAGACTTGATCTAAGGTGTCGATATAGACTCTTATAAGAACTAGAAGAGGTAGTGTACTAGTTATTGGGGCGATTTGATTATCATAAAACCTGCTGGAGATACGTATGTGCATACATTAGCATTCCATTGCATTTTCAAAAGACTTGTCGCAATAAATGCGTTTCAATAAAATCATATGTACTTCTAAATTGCTTCACTTTCTCTGATCCTCTCTCTCTGCGTTTGTTCAAGAAATCGCTGTACGGAAGAGTTCCAGCAACCACAAAAGTGTACACAAAACGTGCTCACACATACCTACTCTTCCTCACTCCTTCACTTTTATTGCCTTGTGTACACAAAATCACAAAAATAGGTATTTTATTATCCTTCCCTCTCCGTCCTCCTCCTGCACTTGTGTCTATAGAAGAGTAGATGTAGAGGTCTGGGCTTTGAAGAGAAAAGGAGAAAATTTAATATCATCACATCAAAATTTTGTTAGCTTTCTCATGCCATTATGTCGTTTATTGAAATCTGCTCTGCATGTAAAGAGAAAGTACGAAGGCAAGTAAAGTAGGTATTTATTAGGCACAGTATTGAGCATTTTCTTTTGTTTCAGTCTGTTCGTGTGCCCAAAACACACTCACATAATTGCTCCTATTGTTTTGATACTACGTTGAACCAAAGGTTAAAAATTTCTAATGAAAAATATCTACTCAAATGACACAATCCAAGTCTTAAGGTGCCCCATTATTTGATATGACACTGCAGCACTTCCTTTACCACCTACAAGGCCCTATACTTTTATTTTGTATCTGTCTCTCTGCTCCTTGCACAATAATAATGAGAAAATGACGAGAAAATGTACAAAGATGACAATGCCATCGGCTATATGATACATTGACATTACATTTCAATTTGGTGGTGGTGATGATGATGATGAAAATAAACACACAGTCAATATTGCTTTTTCTTCGTAATAATAATCCACTACGTTCCTACCCAAATATCTTGTCTGCATGTGTGTGTGTCTATCTGATTCTGTTTATTTGATTTGATTCAATTGGCACAAGAAGAATAAAAAAATATATCTAATAAAGTCTAGAGATCCAGATTCATGATGTGTGTGTACATGTCATGATGTTTGTCTGCATATGTACAAGTGTAATATATAATATGAAATTTGTCAAGTCAAGAGTCAAGCAAAACGAGGATGATGATGACATGATTGGAAAAAGATGGGATATAATCGTATGATATGACTAGCAATAAAAGCTTGAATTTATTTCCTCTCTCAACGTATTTACTCAAGGAATCATCAACAGAAAAATATCATCATGTGTGTGTGTGCTCAACTTACATCAGAGAAAAAAGAGCAAAAGGAGAATGAGGATTCTTGGAACTGGAGGAAAAGATCTCTCTGGTTACTTGTGCACACATCATATACTTTCAGGGAGGTGATGTCAAAGAGGAGGAGAAAGGAGGCAACCCTATTTTCCTTCTCTCTCTCTCTCTTTCTCTGTATTCAATTTTCTCTGGATTCCTCAAAGTAAACAGCCGTGGGAGCAGAATCTAATAGAAAAAAATCAAAATGAGATGACAAATCAAATGATTCTTGGAAAAACATGCGATCATCATAGGAATCAGGAGAGAAGTAAAAAATAAGATTGGCGAATTCATACATTTTGACGTAGGTGTATTCAGAGAGTTGTGTAGAAAATTAAAAAGAAAGGTTTGAGAAAGAAAGGAAATAAGAGTTGGAAATCGAAAGTTGATCAAAATGTCAAAGCGTATGGCGACGCCCTCAAACAAGGGCAAAAAGGGGCTTGATGTGACAATCAAGTTCTTTGACAACTTCATCAGGGTAATGGACGCTCTGAAAAAGGCACTGGATGCGAAGGCTGAATGGGAAGCGGAACTAGATGTGATGGTCAACAATGGAGTGGGCTATGTCGAGGATAGAAAGCTTACTCATGGGATATCCATGGGGGCTATGAACACTGGCATTTATGGAGGCACGGATCTTGTGTATAATCCAAACACTGGGGTGACTTGAGAATCAAAAGAATAATGATAAATTATGAAGAAAGTGATTAATTTTATGCTGAAAAGATGGAATTTTAAATTTTTCTATTCAGGAGTATCTCGTCTTGACAAAAATGGGTGAGATTATTCGTTACGACTGGAGTGGGAAAAAGCTGGGCAGCTTTCTCCCAACAAAACGGTTCACTCGCTTCATTTACATTCCACAGTCGGGCAACTTCATCTGCTATACGCCTGGAAAAAGTGCCATGTATGTTCTCAAAGAGGAATTTCATTTGGCAATGGATACAGTCTGTATCTCACCAATTGATAGGATTGTATTCAGTGGGAGAAAGTCGGAAGAAAATACTTTCGAGTTTTTCTGCGTCTACCAGGACACTCTTAATGTATGCATTGATTCAAGAAAATTATTAAGAATTTTTTAATTTCTTTCATCAATGATCCATACGGAATCCGGATTTAATTAAAAAACATAATCTTTTCCAGAAATACTCCTACAATCCAACTGGCAATACGGTCACACTTCAGGTGAAAATAATAATCTGAATTAATTACGAGAAGAAATCATGATGATCTTTGATTCGAGAGGAAATCAAACTTTAATTATTAATTTTTCTGCTAGGAATGTCTAAAAATAGCTGATATTGAAGCGGAGGAAGCAGTCATTGAGCAAATCTGTTTTGATGAGCCAGAAGGTGGACAAAATGACAAGAAGCAGTGGATTTACCTAACATTTAAGCAGCACTGCACAATCATTGACTCCACTGGAAGATCTCACGGCACAAAGAAGAATTTGCACAGAAGTCCCATCACAGCCATTGTCGCCGCCAGCGGCTCCGAGTTTGTTGTCACCGGAGACTCCATCGGTCTCCTAAAAATGTGGGGAGCTCGATGGGCATTTATTATGGAAATCCGTCCCCACACAGCACTCTGCAGTCACCTAATTGAACATCCAAACGGTAGAGCTGTAGTCAGCTTCTCCACAGACCAGAGCATATTTGCCTGGAGTTTAGAATCGCGAAAGAAATTGGAGTCTCTCAAAGCCCCAGAAATTGTGGAAAAGATTACGATCAACCAGCAAGGGAAAAGTTTTATGACTTTGGGTCCGAGGAAACTGGTCCTGTGGAAAATGGATGTGTTGTTTAGTCCACACACGCAAATGAGTAGTCATGTCGCTTTCATAGATACTACTTGGAACCCTGACTATCCCAAAAGGGCACTGGTTGTCTCGAAGGATAATGCTGTTCGTCTTGTGAATCCAGTGTCTGGAAAAATTATCACTACAGCTTTGGTGAATCCTGTGAAACCAGCTATTACCAACATTTGCTATATACCTCAATATGCGATCCTGTATGTGATCAAACCGACCCCAGAAAATGCAAATGCATTGGAAATCCAGTTGTACGACTGCACTTTGAATCCATGCAAGTTGAAGGAGACTTGGCAAGAAAGCAAGTGGAACGATATAGGGATCACGGCGATCGCAATTTTCGATCAGATTCCGAGCATGTTGGTGCCAGAAAAGTCGATGGCTTTTCAGCAAAGTTGGTTGTCAAAAAATAAAATTAAGAAATTGAAAAAAATGCGATTTTTGATTGCACTTCTTGAATTTTGTATGTGAGCAGAGAAGCAGGAAGCTGGTGGAGGCTACACCACATTCCTAATTGTCGGTATGCAAGACGGCACAGTAGGCAGGATGGACATGAGAACTGGCGAAATTGACTTGAAAGTCCTTTCCCACAAAGGTCAAGTAAGCAACATCCAAGTAAACCCGGAAGTCTCCCAGTTTGCCACAATGGGTGGTGAGCCGAGTATTAGGATTTGGAAGGTGTTTGCTAATCAAGACGAGTTTTTTGTCCCCATTTTTGACATCACCTGGAAGTTTCCGGTGAGACATGTTGCTGTCGTTAGAGAAGCGATCTGCTTTGCTCTCTCGCATCATGACTCGCCTACTCATAAAATTGTCGTCTTCAATATGCTCGACACAGGTGAAAAAATCTTCAAAAAAACTGTTAATTTCCTTTGCATCTTTTTCCTTGGAAAACATTTTTCATAATTTCCGCTAATATCCTGATTAGTTTTTACATAATTTCCAAGTAAAAATGGAAATCATTATTCATTTTCTTCTGCCGTTTACTTCTCCACGTTTATAAGTAATTATTCAAACCGGAGATGATTTAAAAGGGGAAATTATATTTTTTCTTTCATTTTTTATCATTTCCTTCGCCTTTGATTCACACTTATCTATTTTTATTATTAACGAAGACAAAAACTTGTAAAATTGTTTATGTCACATGAAGAGAGACATGATCATCGGGCTAGTGTTGCGCATACCAAAGAAATTCTCTCCGTTTCCTGCTCCAGAGAACTGAAACTTTTCTGCTCTTCTTCATTGGACGAAACGATTCGTATCTGGAGTGACAAATGTGACATGATTCGGGTACATCAAGTCTGATTTTGAAGCTTTTTAAATGTCCTTTGATAAGATAATGTTATAAGTTTTCCAAAGTTTAGCTTTTGGCACTAAACTGGGTTCCGAGCTATGCGGCATTTGGCTCGGCGCAAGGTGACATTTTCGTTGGGATCGGGAATGCAGTGAACTTGATTGCTTCAGACACCTGTACGTACGATAATTTTGCAGCTTATCAATAGAGAAATGAATGATTTAAAAAAATTCTCAATATGCCCCTCAGACTTGCCAATTATTTACCGGAACCGTGCCATGATGAATAAGCTGAATCCCGGCGTTAAGGAAAACTCAGTCAGTCTGAATCTTCAGAGGACCACGCAGGATCCTCGAATGTATATCGTTTACGAGGAGGAAGAGCGGAAGGAACGAGAGCTGAAGGAGAAAGAAAAGGAGAAGGAGAAAGACAAGAAGCGCTTTATTCCTCCAGGGGAACGAAAGGATTCAGAGGTAGACAAGGAACTGCGAATCCCTCCAGTTGAAAGCTTCCGCGAGCCAAAGGACTCCCAGCGAGCAAAAGACTATGAAAAGTTCCGCATGTTGGAGGAAGACTTGAAAAATATTATGGAAGGAAATCATCAATTCTCCATCCACGTACCAGACTTCCATCGAATGACGAAGAAGCAGTTGGATGACTATGGCAAGCAACTTTTCACCGGGGAGGAAGCCGAGAAGAGAAAATTGTTTGCGTCAGAGTCGAGGGTTGCGGGGGTGGTGGAAATGGAGAGGGCGATGAAGGAGTTGGATAACTTTCAAGAGGACTAATTTAAACAGATCTTTAATAGATGATAACTATGAAATAGATGCATGCAAGTGTATAAAATGTTCCACATTTATTGTTGGAAAGATAACAGTATTTTATTATTTTTAAAGAGATTCGAAAAACATGAATTCGAAGTTTATTTTTTTGCATGCAGTATACTAACAGGAATAAAAGCGACATTATCATAACCTAATTACATGTTTTGTGTTAATTGTTAATTCAATTTATTTGGATCGAATTATGAATTTGATTTGGTTGTTATTTCCTTGGCCCAAAACTTCGGTAACACGAAGGTCGCCAGAGGCGCTACTTGAAATGATATTGCTCCCAAAGTATGAGTTGTTAACAAATAAAATAAAAAAGCTTCCACTTGGAGCCCTGTAAGTAACCTCACAAGTTACCCCAGCCATAAACCCGTTGCTCTCCATTCTGTAGACAGCGGATTCATGAGCGCTGATATTAGTCATGGGGAGAAGTTTAGTACTAAACCCACCACTTTTTCAGGAACTTCCACTAAGGTGGAAATTCAAGCTTGATGCATTTTCCACAATTACGTCAGATGACCTCGTTGCTCTGTCTGAACCAAATATTTCACCTTTCAAACGTTGCAAAATGGAGCACTGACTTCGTTTGCTGACTTGGCTAAATCCGCAAGTCTTGCTGGGTCCTGGTCCAATGCCTGTGTCGGTTATAAAAATGTCTGTTAGAAAACTGTTTCTATAATCAATTTTAAATTTTTTGGACTTTCTCGACTTACCGCTACTGCATACACCAGATAACAAAGATTTAGGACACCCATTTTACAAGAATCAGAACATAAACTGACTGGAGACTATAATGTAGTTGGGAATGGCTTTTTGTGTTCCACAGAAACGGTGTTACTAACTGATTGACTACTGCCCAGCTTGTAACAGTTTTTAAAGGATTACTGCATGTTATGATTAAAAATTAGACTGGCAGGAATATCCGGTATATATGACAAAATCGGACGGCAAGAAGTATACCAGATTATTTGAATGTGAATTTCAATTAATCTTTTTTTCTAGCATAGTTTTGTCGCAAGATGACATGGGCTTATCAGCATCAAACTTGGTTTGTTTAAATTCAGCATTTAGATATCATAGGTTCCAAAAATATTTTTCATGTAAGATTGTCACACTATCTTATAATTTTAAAAAATGGGTCATCAAAACTAGTTTTGATTCGTACATTTCTTCAACTTTACCATTAATCTGAAAACATAATCGGCTGTAGTTTGAAAGCAATGATCAGAGACTGGATACGATTTTAAAAATTCAATTGTACATACAATGATGATAAGTGGACAACTTATCACAATTAAACAAATCTAGTCCTTGGGTTTGTTTTGATATTTTTACTGCTTATCAAGAGATTACTTTGAGTTTAATTCTGCATACTTATCGGTCGCGTCATTTTCTACAAAACATGCCAAACATCTCATTGCAAACCTGCAACTGTCATCTAGCGTTTACTTGAGCAACTACTATCTGAACTCCAAAGTGAATGGTTTGTGGTTTGTGGTTCTCGTACTGTCCGTTTCAGCGCCTCCTCTGACCATCTGATCTCATGCGACTTCCGAATGAGAAATGCATTACGGCTTATCTGAATTTGTTGTTGTTCTTCCATTTCCATCTCCATCTCTACAGTGCAGTCCGTCCATATTCCATACATAAAGTACTTATCGTGGAATTGGAATACCCATTCATTCAGTATTAGTGTTCAGGTGGTGTAAACACAAAAAGGCCATTTTTCCTCGTATCCATTCCATCAGCAGAGCAGCAGGACCTTTCCTCGAGACCTTCACTTTTCTGTACTTTCGCTGTTGATAAGGTAAACAGTTATAAATACTCTCATTTAATCTTATTTGATTTCGAATGTGTTCAAGCGCTTGTTTCTTTCAAAAACAAGCATTCATTGCTTCCCGGAGATTTTGTGATGAGTTTACTAGCTTCCAAAAATGGCAGCACGACTTTCCTCCTTTCATTAGCATTAATTGTTGTGGTTAGTTTTAAAAGTTGTAAAGCTAGTTTATAATTTTGTGGTGTTTATTTTGTTTTAGGAACCCTCTTGACTTAGAATGTTTCGATTAGTCAGTCAACGCTTACAGGCAGCTGTGAGGGGAGGAGTAACCTCTGCGGTCACCAGAAATGTCCAGCCAGGTAGAGTACATTTAATTAATTTTAAACAAGTCCGTTACTACTGTCGGTTGTGTGAGAGGGAATAGAAGCAAAGGGCAAGGAACAGGGGAGTTGAATTATAATTGGTATATTTACTTTACAGCTGCCGCAACTGGAGCCGTTAGGTTCATGTCTCATGAAGTTAAAGAAACTGATGAGGAATTTGACGCCAGGTATGTAGCCTTCTTCAGTAGGCCCGATATCGACGGATGGGAAGTTCGTAAGGTAAGCACATTAGCGGCAAATGTTAATTTGATTAATTTCACGAGATACAGGGAGACTTATTGAAAATTTAATCATTGTATTAATTTTCTCCAGGGAATGAATACTTTGATTGGAATGGATTTGGTTCCTGACCCAAAGATTATCTGTGCAGCTCTTAGGGCATGTCGCCGGCTGAACGACCACGCTCTTACTACAAGATTCCTTGAAGCCGTCAGGTTTCGAGCTAACAATGCTAACAAGGACATCTACCCCTACGTCCTTAGGGTATGCATAATTATAATTTGAAATAGTAATTGTAAATAATCATTGGGTTCCACTTTTGGCCGTTATTTGACAACTTTTTATTGATTTTTTCAGGAAATTAAACCCACCCTTGATGAATTGGGCATCAGTACTGTTGAAGAACTCGGCTACGATAAACCTGAGCTCGCCCTCAAGAGCGTATTCGACATTCACGGTTAAGAAGGAAGTCGTAATATGCAATACAAAATGTCGTCGTCGTAGTTCATTTCTCTGCCATTATAGTACTGCAAACTGTTTAAAACTTGTAATTTACTCTCTTGTGTATAAAAAATATTATTTAGTTGGTGATGAATGAAAGGCATGTAGATAATTTCAAAATTGTCAAATAAATATTCTCTTGGCGAAGACAGATTCAGTTTTGAAGATTGTTGTTGATGGTGAAAAATAAGAAATAAAGCCTTAGAACATGGCAAGATTTTCGAACACATGATTTATTCCACTGTTTCAGTACAAACTTAATTACTATTACACTACACTACTGCATATCATACAAGCTAATTAAATCTACTTAGGGACTCTGTTATGATGATGAAGATGGCTGAGGAGTGGACGTGTTTCCTTCAGCCTCTGCAGCTTTCTTTGCTTCAAGATCTGACGCCTCTTTGTAACGGAAACGCCAAGCCTCTTCGTACGTTTTAGGATGATTTGGCAGAAATCCAGCTCGTCCTGCAATAATTAATAACGCAAGATTATAAAAAATGATTTAATTTTGGACACCATTTCCCATTTTAAAGAAAAGTTCCAAAAATTGTTGGTGACAATCACCTAGTAGCATTGCCAAATTCCTGGAAAACGTCGCCCCTTGACCCATCCAAAATCTGGTTCGCTCGATGTTAAGACTGAGGAGCTTCTGATTGTCCTTATTTGGCATTGGATCGTAAGTGCCTAATTGCTCGTGGAGATGTGTTTTAGGGGGTGCGAATTTCTGCCATAAAATAATGTAAAAAATTAAACGCATGAAGAGTTATAGGTTGTATACTGCCTAGAGCTCAAGGGTCACCCTGTGTTAACTGAAATGAAAATCACAATTCGAAAAACTATAATATTTACTTACATAAGTGACTCCAATGTGAAAAAAGGGTCGGTTCGAGTGACCCTGCAAAACCATTTTGATTACAACCCCTCCCTTACTCGGGTGGAATGGACCCCCTCCAATTGACGACAAAGGCATAATGTTCTACTTTCACTTTCCAATTCTTAATGAAAAGCACCGTCAGGTAACCGTATTTATTTGACTGGGCACAAAAAGACAAACGCAAACAAAACACCTGTCTCCTTCAACTTTCACCTGACAAATGGGAAGAAAATAGGTATTTAATTCAATGCAAGAGTTGTGCAGGTACTCAAGAATTAAAAACTCATCAATGCAAGGAAAAAGTACCAATTAATCTACCTAGTAATCTTTAAATAAAATTGACTTTCTTCATAGACTCCAACTCCAGAGGTGATACATGTTCAGCAAAGTTTGTTTTTGTTTTGTTTGTGTTTCTGCTTAGATTAGATGCATGGATATGGTTCCTCGTGCATGTCTTCGCATGCATTTTTTACATGCACCCGGTATGGTTTGCCTTCCACATTGAAGCTGAAGCAATTCCGACTTGAGGGTGAGGGAGGG
>JAQIXX010007746.1:0-10446 GCA_034700605.1 Willowsia nigromaculata | reverse complement strand
GAAAGTAGAATTAGTTGGTAAAATCTTTTTGAGATGCTTTGGAAGTTGATGACCACCCCAGGCATTAGGTTTCTCAGTGGGATCTCGATACGGATCTTGTGTGATGGCGGACTCCTTAAATATTCTCTTTCTTAAGGTTTATATGATAAAACTGCATATTATTCTGACTTTGAGATCTGCTGCTAGACAGCAGCTTATACGATTATCTCTTAATTTGCTAACTTAACATGTATCGGGAAAAACTGCAAAAACTATTCAGTCTGGTCAAGCTACTTGGGGCTATTTGAATATTCAAATGCGCTACCTTCCTTTACATTCATACCGACTGCATAACTTACTGCTATATTATGATCCTTAAAATTCTTCAGCACATGAGCATGACCGATTTTTCACGGTAAATAAAAAATGCAATCGCTTCTGAATAATACTCCTCTGCACATACCAAATCTGTAAAACGAGAGAATATTTAATTCCAGCGTATCATGTATCACCAAATTGAATTTCTCAATGCTCACTCATAATAACATTCAACCTTTCCCTTTAAAATATTTTCATTAATAGTCCATACACAAAAGTTATCGTCATCACCAGCATCCGAAGAAAAAAATCGAAAAAGGCAAGCGCATAAAACCTTCAAAAGCTTATAGAATCTAGAGGAAGATATGAAAAACAGGTAAATAACGCAATAAAAAAGATGCCCTTTTCAGAGGAAACTCACATAAAAACCATTCGTCCTGTAAAATTCCGTACCCATGGCATTTCTCAACTTTAAACGCAACATCCATCGAACTGGAAGGTGTAAACCCTAAAATTCAACTACTGAATGCTCTAACATATCGAAGGCTATCAAATATAAAATATAAAATTAGTTGATCTGGCCTTTAAATTTTTTAACCGTAAAAACCGTTAAAATTTTTGAAATTTTGTGATATGAAAAATTATCAGTGGTAACAATGCTTTCGAATGATTCCACACATAGCCAATGATGAATAAGCAGAAAATTGCTGTTGTAACGGTTTTTAACGGTTGTTGACGTTTGGTCTGAAATTCCTTTTAACCCTTCCTTTAGGAATATCTGTACCAAATTTGGTGTCAATCAGTCAAGATTTTTTAGAAGTCGTGTTGACACACATAGAGACAGACAGACAGGATGTCCAAAACAGTAACTATCTCATCTGCATGAAATGCATTCACTAGTTCACAAAACATTTTTCCTTCACCTAACCTCACACAACACAGTAGCCCCTTCCCACATGCCGTCAGCAACAACTGAAGTCTAAGTTCTGCCATCAAGCTCTCGATCGAGCGAGTCTCCATTCATCCTTTCTCGTCTCATTTCATCTGAAAGAACAGGAGCAGCCGTAAAACCGTAAAGCTTTCATATGTGTGCCTGTGCCTCAGTCTCCCCTCCTTTCTGCCTGGATACCCTTCCACGTTAAATGAACGGGTATACTCTCCTGTGCATTCCCGCATGGCACGACACGAACACGAGTATACCCAGTTTATCCAGTTATCTGGATGTCTGCGAGAGCTCGATCTCCCCACGCTTTCCAGAGAGTCCTTTCTTCACAGCCAAAACACTCGCATGAACAGTTGAGAAGTTGCTTTCGAACGAGACAGAGCTCGTCTACGTGCACTACGCATACTGGATTTTTAAAGAATCGCGGGGGTTGTTTTCTGGGGGGCAAAAATGGCTGGTATCCCCGAACAGGGGGAAAGTGAGGAGGACCGAGTTCTCAAGCTGGTCCTAGCTAATCTTGACCTCACTCTTGTTGTTGATAAGCTGCAGAAAGAGGTCAAGGACCTGAAAGAGAAGAAGTTGAAGTGCATCGCGGACTTGGAGAGAACGAAAAATGAGAGGGCGCATTTTGAGAGGGAGATGAGGAGGAAGATAAGGAAACTGGAGCCTACTGGACAGCAAGACGAGATTGAGGATCTGAAGGGGCAGCTGAATACGGCGTCAATTATTGCGAATACGTTGACCAAGCAGTTGAAGGAACTGAAGGAGAAGAATGCCTTATCATCGGGGTTATCAGTGGCGGCAAATGAGAACGGGACTGATGATCAAGCGAGAGCGGAAGTGGAACAGGAAAATAAATTTGTGAGGTTCAAACTGAAGAGGACGAGTGACGAAGTTGATTATTTGAAAAGACAGTTAAAAAGTGAGAATGATAACGGAACTGTGAAAAAGGCGGAGTTAGGGAAGCTGGAAGTGAAGGTGGAGCTACAGGCGTCGCAGTTGGAGTTGGCGAATAGGAGGGTGCAACAGTTGGAGTCTGAGAAGAAAGAATGGAGTGTTCGAAAGCATCAGCAAGAGGAGGAGTTAAAGAGGTTGGAAGTTGAAGTTCGGAATGCAGCGGTGAAGGAAGACTTCCACAAGAATCTTATGAGTGATCGGGGGAAGGAAATGGAGAAGTTGAGAGGTGACCTGAAGAAAGCTCTGGAGGAGAAGAAATCGTTCCAAGATAAGTGCTCCAATCAAGAGGCCCTCCTGATAAGTATGACGGACAGCTTGAAAGAGGCGGAAGGGAAAATTAAGCAGAAGGAAAATGACACAGCGGCCATTAATGAGAGCATTGCGACGATTGAGGAGAATTATGAAAATGAGAAAGCGATTTGGAGTGCAAGTGTGAAGGCAAAAGATGTGATAATTAAGGAATTGAAGGAATCTCAGGAGGAACGTGACAAGTTAATCAGTTTTGCGGAGAAGATGAAGAAGCTTCATCAGTTTGAATGGAGTGATCCCTCCTCTTCGATTGTCAATCAACTGGAGAAACTGGAAGCTCACATTTCCAAGAGAGTGGTGATAGTTGGGGCTGCGTTGGTGAAATCAAAACCTGTTCCAAAACCAAGAGGAAGGCCTGCTGCTAGGAAACGGAAGTCGTCGAAACTTTGTGATTCCACGACCA
The DNA here is from genome assembly GCA_034700605.1 of Willowsia nigromaculata. Taxonomy (NCBI): domain Eukaryota; kingdom Metazoa; phylum Arthropoda; class Collembola; order Entomobryomorpha; family Entomobryidae; genus Willowsia; species Willowsia nigromaculata. The sequence goes on along the minus strand of JAQIXX010007746.1, from coordinate 7,537 downwards.
GTGATCCATTACATGCTGAGGAGGATGTTGCCGTAATTGAACCTCTAAACAGGTAATGACAACTCTATAAATCATTATGAATCAAAACTATTATGATTTCCAATTACAATTATAGCTCATTTGTTTGTCTTTCTGTTTTTTAGTATTTTCAGACCGTTCGAGAAGCCATTTTCAAATCCTTTCCTGGACACGCTGGTTACTGGTGATGATGGACAAGGGTCCTCTAAGGCGGAGACTGCAAATAAGATGCTGGAAACGATGGAAATTGGCGATAATGGACAAGCTTCCTCCAAGGCGGAGACTGGAAATAAGTAATGAAAACCTCATAAATTATTATGCATTAAAATTATTATGATTTCCAGTTAGAATTATAGCTCAGTCGTTCGTCTCTCTGTTTTCAGTATTTTCAGTTCGTTCGAGAAGCCTGCTTCAAATCCTTCCCTGGACACGCTCGTAATTGGCAATGCTGGACAAGAATCTTCCAAGAAGGCAGAGACTGGAAACAAGGTTCAGACGACATCCACCGTCCCAACGCCAACTCTACCGCCTGAGTTTGATTATACGAAAGTTAAGATAGCTAAAACCGATAGTGATGAGGAAGTAGATGTGGAAGGTATTTGAAAAGGCTGTAATCTCTATGACTGTGTAGGTAGGTGGTAGGCCAGCGTGAAAGGCGATGAAAAATGTCTCGGTTAGTAATGAATCTCGGTGAAAATATAATAATTATTGTATTCATTTAATAGGTTATAATTAATTGTCCTAAAAGTCATTTACATTTTATACATTTGTACTAAAAGCACATGTAATACGTGTTAAATAATTGCAATACAGAAAAAATAATTGTAAGCTTTTTGTTAGAAAAATAGTTTTTTTTCTATTTATAACTTATTGTACTACATTTTCAGTCACAGTCATAGACGCAAGACGCAAATGCAATGCGTGTAAAATTACTAATGATAATTTGATGTATAAGTTGCTGTAATTAGTCATATTTTTTATAATTTTGATTATATCCCAATGATGTAATGAATATCGCTACCGCTTATAAACTCGCATTAAAATGTCAAAAGTTATTTAGAAGTTTGCTATTATTTTTCGATTTAGTCTCATTTAGAGTGAAATGCTCATGAATAGATAATATTTTGTTTCATTCTATCTGTCTCTCTGACGATGAGTTGAGTAGATTTCACGTAAACTACTTAAATGATTAGTACCAAAGTTGGCAGCAGATAAGTAAGATCGAAAAGTTAACAAAGGCTCGAACGAAATTCCAGACCAAACGGCTTCGATAACCGTTTAATAGCGAATTTTTGTATGTTCAAAGTACGGCATGTACATCATCATCGGAAGGCGTTTTCATCGCTGATCATTTCCCACATCATTATTTCAAAATACAAAACAAGTTTAAGGTTTAACGCCTTTTCAGGTCGCATGCAGCGTAAATCACATTCACATTACTGTGTTTATTTTCTGTTCATGTTATGGCTTGAAGGCAATTTATTGCTATTTACCATTCGGTGGTTACATTTTATGACTTACGTTTTTCTAATTATAATTTAGTAAAGCGCGTAATAATATATGTATTGTGTTAAGTATATACACTAGTACATAGTACATACATTATTACTCTGCTAACTGTATAATTTGTAGAAACGCATATCATCTTAGAGCAGGTTTCCTGATTCCCTCCGTTTCATGAAAATCAACATCCTGATCGCACGCATTTCAGGTTTCTTACATTTTCAACGTTCGCCTTTTCATTGAAAGGCTTGCACATAAAAATATTTATGCATATTTTATAGTTAACACGAGGATATTGACCTGTATTGTTTGTATGCATAACCTATACTAGAAAGGTAGATTCAGCAGAACAAAGAGCAAGGCCACGCGACGGACACAAACATGTTTTTGCATTATATCTCTTGCTTCATGTAAGTAAAACCAGCGAGAAAACAAAGGAAACGGGGAGACAACAGCTGGAGCGCTTGAAAGGGGTGAGAAAAAATGGAGCATACAGGAAACCACTTTTCGATTTATGTTTGGTACACTACAACAATGACTTGCTCAATATGCAAGAGTTTTCATTATATTATTTTAGTATCAAGCCATCATCATGATTATTATCTTAATCACATTTGGGTAACGGATTCTAAAATAAATATTTTATGTATGTGATGTGGCCGGTCCAACCACAACATAGAAGGTGCTTTCATAATAAATGAAAAACTCATCTTTTCATTTTGTAAGAAAGGTCGATAAAAATACCGGATTAGTACGTATGTTTCATTTGCCCATTTTACGTCATAGCATTTAAATTAATAGTTAAAATACTGAGAGATTAAAACATTGTTTACATACTACGTTAAAAATCTCTTAGAAACGGTGTAACATTTACGTAGCCAATGCGTTGAATGTTTTTTCTTAAATCGTAAAAATGTTTAGATGGTATGGTATGGTTGCTAGATTTCAGATTGATGATTTTTATTTACTGAGTTCATTTTCATTGGAACAACTTTCGCAAAACGGAGAGGACCGACATACGTATATCATAGCTTGCTATCTTGGCTCAAAAAATCTTTTTGGTTTCCTGATGTTTTATGTAGTAATTAGTCATAGAAGGGTTTTCATCCAAATATTGAACACCCATTCCACGCCAATTTTAGTTAACATCACAAACAAAATGTGAGACAATACTTAGGTATGTTTTATATAAAAATTGTATCAACAAATCAACACCTTTACAGTAAAAAGGAAATATTCACATGTGCATAATGGTGAGATGTCTGGAAAAGATAACTACTAATTGCCAATTAATACAAGGCGGTGAAACCCAAGCTGACAAAAAATGGTGGAGCCGAATGCATGACAGATGATAGGATTTATTGAAGTAACTTGCTATTAGCTTGGTAAGTGGGTTGTAGGATTGGAAAGGTTGAGGTAAAGTGCAGTTCAGTAAGGTCTTATGGCTCATGTATGTCTCATAGTTAATAATTAATTCTAAGGATACTAAAAAGAATTGCTGGTGCACTGATGTTGTCATGTGATATTATGTATCATCAAATAATGCATTTTATCGTTACTAATATTTCAATATTGAGGATAAAGTAAGGCAAAAACTACCTACTGTAAAAATGCTTTCCATGGCATTTCCTATTTTATATTACATAACTGTCATAGACGTGTTGAGAGTACTTAATGAAAAAATATCCAATTAATAATAGCAATCTGATACTATTTCATTTACAAGCTTTTAATAATGGAAATTTCTTCGTTTTATCTGTAGCTTCGATCCTTCATCAAATATGTAAGCTTATCGTTTAATGGCAATCGAATTGATAAGTTCTCAGAAATGTCACCAATTTGTAATTGAATAAATACTGCAAATTATCTATGAGTTGTTGTAAGGTATGAATTAAACCGAGAACAGATATCTTGATTCTGAATAATTGATTGAGCACTTTTCTGCACACAAATATTTTAAATGCTCCTGAATTATCAGTTCAGGTTGCTGCTCTCTGATGTTAGTGTTTTTCCTTAGAGCAGTCAGTAGTAGCTCAACTTCAGCACAGAGTTTTGGAATTTAAGTTTTTGCTGAAATTGTTAAGTATTAAAAACTGAAGAGAAGATTGTAAAATATCGCTACACGCTTACAATAGTATTTTTGTTATCGAATATCAACATGGTCTTTAAAATTACATCATACTTAATCAATAAACTTAAAATTTTTACTTCGGATAAACAGCCAACAGGGTTTTTTACTGTGGAAAGCGAACTCTTGACCTGCACAAAATTATTAACGTTATTTCCCAGTCGAGTTTGTTGCATAACATATCAATGGGATAACAATGAGCAACGCTTTGTTTCTTTTAATGAGAAAAAGCATGGAAATAGGTTAAAATGGATTTATTTTCACTTTGTGCTCATGGTGGTATCTGTTTACTTGGTTGGAGAAATAGCACAATTAATAAGTGGTTTCACAGAGGACAGAAAGCTCATACAAACACTGATGGAAATGATGGCGATAATTGCTATGAGTGGTTGCACCTTCGGGCGTTTCATGTACTCTAGGAACGCTCTTTCGTTTACAAATTGCTTCAACAACTTAATTAAATATTTGTATAAATCCAAGGGTAAAATTTGTTTAATTTCTTTTCTAGCATTCCATTTTAAAGTTGTTGTGTTTTTACTCTAAAACATTTATGACTTTGATTTCAGGCGGTATTCATCCAAAATTTGCAGAATTAAAGTACGACCTTTTGCACTTAGTATTGTTGGGAATGACGGCAAATCAAATACTGATTCCTTTGGTTGTATCCATAGCAGCAATCTACTTTCCTTGCTTGTCAAGTGTTTTGGGATACAAATTGCTTCCAGAATGTGTGACAAATAATCATATGGGCAGCTTTGGCGAAATTGATATCTTCATCAGGATAACTGTTGTAGTTTCCTACATATCAACGTGTGCACTTACATGTGCTGGAGGACTAGTGGAGATTTCAGTTGGGTTGACTGAAAACGCCTTTTTATTATCTGAGTGCTTACTGTCATATAAAATGTAAGCTCTAATTAGTAACATGGAATTTAAACTAAGGTCAAAACATTTGGTAATTAAGCTTTCTATTTATTTTAGGAAAGTTTTGAACAGGATTCAAAAAATGTTTACACCAAGCCAGAGTTCAAATGTGGGCTTGCAAAACGATGTTTCAGAATACAGACAAATACAACTCTTGGCCACGCTCTACAATGAAGTTAACCAAAACTACTTAATTGTTGGATATGCAGTAATGATAATTTCGTTTCAGGTTTTAAGTCTTTACGTTTGCATAAGTTTATCTGATAAAATTCCTGGATTGTTTACACTTTTGTTCTTTGTATGTACAGTAAACTTGGTTCCACTCACTGTTTGCATATTTAGTTACGTAGCAGATATTTTTGGATCGTCAGTTAAATCAAAGCATGCTATCAGACATGCTTTCAGTGATAATGTTGGGGGTTCTTCAAATCCTTTATTCAGTTGTATTAATCGTCGTTGGTATAGTCGATTTCTTAGATCGTGTCGCCTTGTTAGGTCCGAATTGGGACGGTTTTATTTTATTGATTCATGTATCCCTCTAGAATTTGAATCCTTTGCTATTGAACAAACAGTAAGTTTATTACTAATGGGCTAAATCGGTCCAATTATAGTTACGAAGAATTTTAATTTGGTGCAATATGCAATGATTAATTTCGTTTTTGTCCCTGTGAGGCTGTTAAAATATTTTATTGATTTTACCAAAATATGGAAAACAATTTAGCCATTAACATCAGTAGTCTAACATCTAACTCTGAGAATCCAAATTCCTGAGAGCTGCCTTAAGTGTGATTCAGCATTGAACATATATAATAATAATGATGTATTAGAGTACCCATCAATTGTTGAAAAAGCATGTGCATGTAGAACTCAAAATATGGAGCTTTAGAAATACCATCCAAAGAGAATGTTAAATTATAACATTTTTCTTGCAATAGTAACAATTATAAATATGAACTTTTACAAAAGTTGACTCACACGCGATTCAATCTATGTCACTCTAATAATTCACTACTCATGTAAGCTTGTTTTTTGCATATTATTAAATACCATAATTGTTTATGAATTCAATAACTGAGCCATATTTGAAAAGAATTTAATTTCAACAGCTAAAAGTGTTTATGATTAGTATGGACTCTGTGTACTTGTTTGTGTGAATTTTCCATAATACCAAGAATCATTTTGCATGGGAGACCACACATAAAACCTTGCATACAAGTCGTTTAGAATCATAATGAAAACGTATTTCATTTTAATTACTAAAAAGTACTAATTATGTATTTTATTCGCCAAAACCAACTTTGCATGTTGTCTTATACCTAGCCTGATTTATGATTGACATATTCAAGTCATTAGGCTAATATTGACATCTATAAAACATCGATTATTTTTCGGAAAATAATATTTCAAATGTTGTTTGTTGTATGCTACTTTTCCATGAACAAAGTTTTTCATTTAACACCGCATGCATTCATGTAAGCATACAGAACAAAAACAATTAAATATTCATCTTACTTCCTGAATTGTGTGCGATCTTTTCTTATAAATAGTTGCCTAGTGTGTCCAGTGACTGCATGCTATATATATTTTGAGCTAGAAGACAGCAAAGTATCCAGAAAACTGTTTATTTATCCGTCTTTATGAGTTCTGGTAGATAGTGATGGGGTGTGCGTGCCATTATAGAAATCTACGTGTATTTGTGTCTCATTGTAACTATTTATTTCATATACAGAACCAATGGTGTACTAGCATTTGGCCTTCTTAGGGGGAGATTTATCGGTAGTTTCTGCATTGCATTCACAATAGTCTGTAGGCTTTCTCTGTATATGATATTTTAAACATTATTCATTTGCATGCATGCGACCACATTACATTAATGCAGTATCCGTAAAAGCAGTAAAGTAAAATAATTAATCCTTCTTGTCGAAATAAGGAAAAACAATGTTTATAAAGATTGCAATACACCGCATGCAAATTTACAAAAACTACATAGTTCGTGGAACATTTTAACCATCATTCATTATTATAAAAAAAAGTGCATACACACATCGTAAGGACGGTAAAACCCTGCTCATGTTACCTGCTCTTATGTAATAATGAAAAGTACCAACAATGTATCATGATTTTCATAACATCTAATGCTCTATCAAAAAGTACAAAACAGAATATTTAACCGGGGTTTATTGCTGGTCACCTTGTCATTGCCAATAGCCCAGTCTATTCTCTCATGTAAAAACCATTATCTATAATTTTCTCCCGTTTTAAAAAGGAAACTCTAGATTGCTTCTATGGCATTTCAGTGAAGCAAAAATACATAACGCAGTGTCTTTAGTAGAATCAATGTTAAAATCCTATACATAACATAACCATACGTTGCGCGTCTCAGTTTGTAATTTTTAAGCAGCATCATTATCTTGAACTGCATTCAACTTGGAATCAGTACCAAAAATCAAACCAAAAATATCATGTATGACCACTCTGAATAAAAAATTTTTTAAATGTTTTCTTTTGAATCTTTCATCAATCGTCCGAAGTTTGGATTGTATTCTAAACACTCGTGATATTTTCAAGATCACTTTTAGAGCTTTGCAATATAAATTAAACCCATGCCTTCACTTTCGCCTGCCGTCACAGCATCTTGCAGTCTCAGTATCAATAAATGATTCTCAGAGTCATTTTAATTAAGACTCATTGATTGCTTCTCTAGTAAAATTTGTGATAAAAATAGTTGCAATGTATGAAACTGCAAGTTCTCGAAGACTAAAAAATAGCTCATCTGTAACTTGATCAAACAACAAATGCACGAAAATTGTTGCTATCAAAAATGAATTCATAATATGTACACAGGAACAAATAAAATACTACGCAACATACTCTCATTCATACATGTAATGCTACATTTTTGTTTTGGATATGTTTAGGGAAAAGTATTATTGTGGGAAAACGATATATATACAAAACAATGCT
>JAQIXX010007745.1:0-10446 GCA_034700605.1 Willowsia nigromaculata | reverse complement strand
GACCGTAAATTCTATCCATTGCATTTCAAGTATTTTAGGTTAGGTATTGTTTTTTAAGTATTTCAGATTAAAATTCCATATAAAAGTTACTCATTTCCAACGAAAATTAATTTTTGTCCTGTGGGGTTACATTATGCCGGCAGGGAAGAGTGTCGAACCGTGTTCCCCAGTATGTAAATAAAACCCATCTGGCGAATACTCGATCTGCTCTGTTTCGACTGTTGCATAAATTGTAACCATCCGGACTTAAAATTCTCAACTTTGGAGGGCCAAAAATGCACTTGTGCAGCTTTTTCGAGACTTGTGACCAATTGAAAAAGTTATTCTACCCGTCAACAGCTTTCGATTAACATATAAATTGTAACCATCCACTATTGGGCCCAAGCCCCTTTCAAGAGGCATAAGGTCCTTTACATGCATATATTTTTCACACAGATCCATAAAGTGAAAATAATTAAGTTACATATGTGACCAGGTGTGATACATGTAACTGACAAACTGATCTAACATTTTTCTGAAATGGTGAAGGAATATACAAATGATTGTCGATTCGCATGTTGACCAATTATGAAAAAACCATTGCACGTGACCGAAAGTTTAAGCGCATGAATGGACATGTAAATTTTCAAACTCTAATTTTGTTTACTAAACTGTCCCATTGTCTAATTATTCTCTGTGTAAAACAATTTTGTTGGAAATTGTTATATACCTATGTTAGCTTTATTACTATAACCGCAATTATATTCACTTGTATGTAAAAACTTGACTTAAGTAAAAGGTATCTATTGTCCATTGTTCATTGTCCCATTATAAATAGTATTGATGTTTTCCAGCTAAGAGAATATGTAAAGAATGATGTTTGGCAGGTTGCTTTTAATTTGGCTTGGCTTGCACGTGATCAAAATGATTTCGCAATATGATATCAAATAAACCTCTGGTTATTTGTATTCCTTTGATAATTTTAAAACGAGTCTTTGATCTCATAAAAACAATGAAATTATTAGGAATTCTCGGTTGAAATGTAATTCAAAGTACAAATAGTATGCATGAAAGTACATGGATATTGCAGATGATTGATATTTTGATTACATGTATGAAAAATACAAAGAAGCGTCTCAAAAAAGACTTAGAATAAGTAAATTCAAAATTTATTTTTAAAATACTTGAAGCAACTTAACATTTCAAAAAACAATATACAAACAGCAAAAGTAGTTCTTCAGTCCTTTATCACGCCATATACAAATTTATTACCCTGATTTTACACATCGGTTACAGTAGACCCGCTTCTGTTTTCAAAGCTTACCGTCTGTTCCAATCTCTCTCTACTCCCAAAGATTGATGTGGAAGGAGTGCACACTTCAGTTACAAATATTGAAATTTGGGATGGGGGGTGACCTTGAATACTGCTTACCAGAGGGATTCTCTGTTTCAGGTTTATATTACAGCTTTGCGACGAATGGCAACCAATGATATTACTATTTCGAGTGCTCAGAGAAGCGTTTTTAGGCAAATAATTGACTGCGTGGGATGGAGTCCCGATAGATCCAATAGTGTATGTTCCATTCGTCGTAGTAGCTCTTGCTACACTGGTTGTCACTATTTTCAAATTTCTTCTACGCACACAGGGAACCCACCTAGGAAGTAATGATTTGAACATTTCTCGAAATTTATTGTTAAGAAATGCATATAAAATGGGGTTGATGCTACTGTTCAAACTGCCAAGTAGCTGGGCCAACGGCATCAAAGTGTCTTGTAGATTTGACTCCCATATACTTATATTCTTTCCAAATTTTACTCTCGTCACCAGAATATAGAGAGGTAACCAGCTCAAAAGAAATGCCAGGGTGACAATCCCCAGCATTTTTCGAACGCCATGACGAGTTCTGCGATGCATTTTCTTAATGGTCGAGACAGACGCGGAGTCATGTGGCACCTTTCGCTTGGAAACGTGACACCAAATTATCACATTTGAAATTGAGATGAGGATGAGAGGGAGACAATAACAACAGAAAAGATTGGCAAAGAGAAAGTAGATTTTTCCGTGAGTTTCATTCTCCCAGGTTTCCACACAGTAAGACATTCCATCGTCTTTAAAATATACGACATCAAAGTACACAGCCCATGGGATTATCAGAAGTAGAGAAAGCGTCCAAATTAGTAAAATTGTGAGCAGAGCTTGGCGTTTTGAAAGACCGCGTGGTCGTTTAAAAGCTCGGTATATTCCTTTGGACCTGAAAAGTAAATTAAAAACGTATTGTAGCTTTTTATCGAGCATAACTCATAAAAACTCTTGAAAGTCTAATGAGTAGACTATACACCTTACCTGTCAAGTGAAATTGCGACAAGGGAATAAGCAGAAGCACAGACGGAAACCCCTTGGATGTACGCTACACCTTTGCACATTACCCATCCGAGAACCCAGGCTAAAAGTGTGGAGCAGACAAAATGGACGAATTAATTGAGTGAAAGTTTTACCAACAAAAGTAGGTTCACTTTTGTAAAGGATGAACTTTGCACATTTCTCAAGGGTAATTAGTTTAAAGAAAAGTTTGATATGTTTTTGCAAAGATTAATTGAATTACACGAAATCACACTTTCTTTATTGCTTTATATTACTTCAAACCAAATTTCACAGAGAAAACTTACGTGTAAAAATATTTGATATCAGAGTAGCCGGAACACAGAACACGACCACAAACAAATCAGCCACGGCCAAATTCATGATGAACATGTTGGTCACCGTGCGCATCCGAGGTCTTTTTATAACTACAAGAATTACCATCAGATTTCCAATAATTCCAATAATCAGAATAAGTACGTATGCGACAACAAGAGTTATTGTCCATCCCAAATTATGTCTTAGATACTTCTCATCGAAAATTTCCCAAATGTTTTGTTCAAAAATTGAAAAGCTGGTTTCAGATTCAGAAGACATTGTGGTTATTTCATCACTATAAAAATTTGAGTTATAAATATCACTAATCACTGAAGTCTCGGCATCATTACTTGACGCATGCTTGTAGTGCTGAGATTCACTTTTATGACTTAAATATTTATCGAAATGAAATTCTGTATAGGTATTAAATGGTGATTGTAACGAGGCTGAGGTTGAACTACGGGAATAATCACCATCACGTTGTAATGAAGAAGAATAAAACGATTGAAACTCATAAAAGTCTGGAGGTTTCATAGATGTCTGCATGATGATAAAATTTGAAGTGTTTTTGTTTTAAAAACTATTTCACTCCAATTTTTGTTATGTTTGATACTATATTTATACTGATTAATAAACAGTCTGGTCGTAAATTACCCTAAATTTTTTAAACGCTATTTAATATTTAATAGATTGCGTGAGTTTCTGATGGAACTTTTAAGTATGTACGTCGTAAAACGTATGTCACTGTATTTACTTTAGATAATCAAAATTCTATAAATTTAAGAAACACAAAAAGTTCAGAAAACTTCAACAAACAGAGAGCTTTTACGCTGATTGCAAGCAGTAGCTGAAGTGATGTGTAGAGATCCACAACACTGAATGCTGTTCTGGAGAAAGTCGAAGAGAGACTAATGCTTGATAGGAGAAAGCAACAACCTTATAAGCAACAAGGTTCCTACTCTTCCCTAAGCATCACTGCTATGATCAAATACTCTTATACTCTTTCGAAAAGAAAAACTCAATGAGCGTAAAAAGAGGAAGAAAAGAAGACATACGTGGGATTGTAGTGGTAATAAAGTCTATATAATCTGATGTTTATTCATTTTATGTCATCATTATTTTTTGTATCATTATTTTTGAGACGAGCTACTGCTCTATATTCTTTTAGATAAATCTTTTGGTCATGTATTTACTAAGGTGACATTGAGAAATGTCTGCTGGTGCATGCATAGATAGACTGAGGATACGTTTTTAATCAATGCTGCGAGGGTCAAAGTCTATGTTCATGCTAAAATCAATGTGCATTGAACGATTTTGAAATTACAATTCATCGACAAGTACAAAGTTTCAAAAGTTTTTATAACTAACATTTCGAAATAGTTTGCAACGAACAACTAAGCCTGTGTAGATGCACTTTCAAAGTTTCAGGAGTAAAAGGCTTCCAATTGAGTGCATAAAAGAAGAAAATAAAAATTTCATCAAGTATACAAATATCATTGTTTAAGGTTTTATAATATGGGCATAGTTAAGCTTTTAGCTTTCACTTACAGAAACGTCATTATATTTTCAATTTTCCTTATATTGTTCTAACAAGATATGTGTAAAATATGCCAACCGGACAACTTTAATTAGGGCTTAGGTACTATACATTTGACATTTTAAATATTTGAAATGTTCGTAATATGAAGTTTCCGAATTGAAAAAAATCCAAGGAATCTCATCATAACTAAACTTTCAATTATTCAAGTGAATGAACTTTATTTCATGAAAAAAAACTACACATAATATCAAGGCGATCGGAAACGTAATTTTTATAGCTTTCGCATTCGCATCTATGATTCCTAGACACCATAGGCTAATTTGTTTCGATTGTGAAAATGAAACGAAAACAAATGATGTCATTAAAATTAGTATTTGTGAATACATATGTTGTCTTAATTGGTTCAGTTTGAATTTTTAGAACTGGGAGAGTGAAGATGAAACGAAATGATCATAATGAAAACCAAAGTAGTATTACCTTCCCTGATTGACTCATGCAAACGTTTTATAGGTATTATTTCATACCATTAGAAGAACAAAAGGTTAATGAAAAGGTAACAAATCAAACGTAAACAACTATTGGGAGGTTAAGTAAGTTAGTTCCAGTACTGGAAAAAATACGTTACCAAATACCCCAAGAAGTGAACATAAGATAGTACTTACTTATAATAGCATTTAATTGATAACAAATGTACTAATATTGTTGTAATTTTATAATAATGGTATTATAGGTCTAAATGTATTTGGAGTAAAAATGGCTTACAATTTTAGCAACGAACGAAATTATTTTGACAAGTATAAACCGTGATTTCAACGTAGTCAAAATAATTTGTTATCTAACCAAGTAAATTATCTGTGCAGTACCTCATTATTATATCACATAACTGTTCTAAAGATATTGTGTCCCATCAGTGTTTTAATAATCAAATATTGTGTAACAGGCTCTAGTTAGTAGTGTTATGTTTCACTTAACTAACATCTGTTGTTGTTATCCAAATATTAAATGAAGCAGCAAAATCCTTGAAATCACTAATTGAGGTAGAAATCTTTTAAGAAGCAACTTTTCAACAATTTCGAAAATACGAATTATGGTGGTTGTATGTTCAGTAATATCTAATAGCAAACGTAATGTAGAAAGTTATAGACCCACCATTTCTACAAGCTGTTTAATAGGTAACAAAGTTCACAACAAGGGCAATTTGCTCAGTGAATCCACAAACTTTTCCTATAATACAAACATACTAATACGCAGGAAATTTATAGAAAAGGAGCTTAAGTGTAAAATTATAATAATCATTACTCCTAAATTTGCGAAGGTTATGCTAAACAAAAATTGAAGTATTGATTGCGAGCAAGATACAAATTCAAAGTCATTCATTTTGACTTGGTACGAATATAATGAGCAATCACTTACCATAAATTTGAAAATTGACGCCTTCACTTCATTACAAGCCTCCCAGCGTCTATGGGCTATACATTCTCCGTCAAAGAATGACTTCCTTAAACTACCCCATATTATACAACATTTCTATGTTTTCGAACTTTACGAGGAAACTCGCCCGATTGAGGTATTTTATGTCAGAGTTTATTAGATTGAATTTACCTTTGCAAGTACGGTAGTATTGCATTTGTAATGAAAAATGTGTGTCGACTCGTAGAATTTGTAGATAAAGAAGATCCTAATACTCAAAAAAGCATATTTTCTTCCAACTATTTGCTTTCCCCAACTACGCGCCCAGTCCCTACGGACTAAAAAACTGACGGATTCTCTTACACACCCGGCGTTAAATTATGAATTCACGGTCTGTAATATCATAATATCCATTCATCTTCAGAAGTATGTAAATTACACCGTACATGTAATTAGTTTAATATTCCATTAACTTCCTGTAAATTTCTAGTTGCTATAATGCCATGTATAAAGTATAAAAAGAGTTTCTTTGATGTTTAATCAGAATTCTGGAATGACGATCAAAACATATTATTTATTGGTACATTCAAAATGTAATCTTATGTGTGCAATCTCTTTTGAAGTATTGTAACAAAAAGTGAAGGACCAATTTCTGACATATTAATACAACACGTCTTGTCCTTCTTTAGTCTTATATCATGCCGCAGTAATTATTATTTGTCTAGTTCTTGAGCATATTGTATCGGTTACATAATCTAAAAGTTATATGATATGAATTCATGGGCTTCCATTTAAGTCATAAATATATTTACTTTACTGCAATTCCAATAAATGCAATTTGCAACACCACGTCATTCGTCAGACTTTACATTACATAACTGATTCCGTGATTCTTATAATCTCGTATAGGATTATAAATAAATACATAAAGATATTTGTTTAACATTGAGACTATAAGTATATACATTATTTTGTACAGTTTGTAATTGTTTGGGTGCTTTACAATAAAAGTTACAAAAACACTCGCTGCATTTCCTAAATACAAACTTTGTACTTGAGATTATATAGATGTAATTAGCTCCTTATTAGTTTGCTTAATTATTGTCGCAAATACTGTCAAATAACTCACAATAGCAATCCACAGCTCTATCTCAAATGGATGCAAATAATAGCGGCAAGATATGTATTCATAATTTGAGAAACATGTGAGAAAATTATAGCCAGATTTCTGAATCGGTGTATGTAGCCAACGCAGTTTCAACTTTGTGCTGAGACTCACTGTAACATCTCCTTGATTCAATAGTCGTTTATCAGGATATATTTTTGGGTATGCATTAATATACCTGTTGTCACACGATGGAACATCTCCTCCTATGTTGGGAATGTTTGCCCATTCATAGATTGCAACGCAGGGAAATATTGAACCATTTACTGACTCCAACAACATTTGTATCACTGCAAAACGGAATATAAGTATTATTGGTTGCAGGGAGTTTAAAAGTGTTTTTGAGCCTTTTGTAGTCGTTTAGATCAACGCTATTTATATATTGATATTTTTCTAATGACCAAACATAACGAGAACTATGTGTCTCTGGAGCTAATTTTATAACCATAAGGGACATTTCGATGTATATTCCGATATTTTGATAAAAATATTCCGCAGTTTCTGTTTTTTCGATAAAGTTATTGCTGACACGCAAATAACAATAAAATGTTTGTTTTGCTGTGTTCAAAAGAGGAATTTCATAATCCAATGGGAAATGTTTTCTTCCTAGCTTTAAAATCCACACATTGTTTTTAAAATGTAAGTTGGAATGTAGATCTTGTCTAGCTCTGCTTGCAAGGTCCCGGTTCAGAATATCTCCAGCTTCACTACTTTCGTTTACAAATATTCCATGAATTACGAAATATCTAGATACCTCAAAACTTTGTGGAAGAATTTAGTGGAGGGTCCAACTCTGAGCATTTTTGTGAAACAGCTAGAGTGAAGAGGGGGGATGATAAAACAGGTCCACAGTAATATCATTCAATCTGTGACATGTTCATATTGTCAACCTCGATAGACGAGTTCAAAAAATCTAAACGAATGTCGCGAAGTGTATAAGTGCTGTAGTAATTTTATTCAAAATCTGTAGATTTTATGAATTCAGCAAAGTGGAGAAGGAAGTTTCTCGTATATATGCAAACATGACATGTAGAATTTAACACATTAGCTATTCTAGCAATATCGTAGACCGATTTTTTGACACTGGGTAACTTTGAATGGACCAGAAATATTCCTGGTATGCAGAATATCCACAATGTTTGAAAAAGATTTGAAGTCGTTTTGCTTTAGAGAAATGATAAAGCCCGCTGTAGGTTATAAACTGTGAAACTTTTGATTTAATATAGGTAACACATTGAAATTGAGTGGTTTCATAAGCTTTTAATAACTTTAAGTGTCTATCTATTAAGAAATTAGGAGAGGTAATATCAGTATGATATAAGGTGTTGCTTTAATAAACTATTTATGATGGGTAATAATTATTTTGTTTTAAAACATAAGCTACTCTTAAACAAATTAAATCTATTAAAATATTTCTGATATTAATTTTACTAATCAGGATTATTCGTTCTGCTCTATAAGCAATTAACAAATTAGTAAAGTATTTCATTTACCATAAAAGTAAAAAATACGCCGTCTCTCGATTACTTGCTCCTTTCATATAGATGTTATGGTGTCTGAGAAGTAATAAGTCAATAATAAACTTCAGATACCAATGTCAATTTTTATGCCATTGTTTTTATAATGACCTCTACCGAGGAGCATGGTATGCAGAGTAAGGGTTTTCTAGCATATAGACACGTAACATATCTACTCAATAGGGAATTACACACCACAATACTGACATTTCCAGTTGTAGGAACGTAAGATTCCATTTTGTTCACTGTGTCACTATTTTTAAGAACTTTTATGTACTTTTAACGTTTCAAGTGCTACAAAGCATGTGTAAATTGTTTGCAAACGCAATGAAACTACAGCCTTGTTAACATTCAATATCAGAAAATAAGTTTTTCATCTCGTTTTATGTTTCGTTCTAAAACTTAAATTATCGTTGATTTTCAGTGCGTTCACGTGTACTGAAACGCGTACAAAATCAAATTCTGAATCAGCTCAAGAAAACTTCTAAGAAACCGTCAAATCCATGTAGGCAAAAGAACCGTCCAAAACACGTGAAAATATCATGTTCCTAATGACATAGGCAACTAGCTTGAAAATGTTTATTATCCGTCCGTTGATGTGGAAGATAATCCAACCATCTATTCCCCCACTCAACTTTGCTGATGCTAACCTTCAAAAAGGATGACAATGAAAAAGTGTGAAGAAGAAAAGATCAGCAACCTTAGTTAGTAAAAATAAGTAAAACTATTGCATTCATAACGATTATTTCTGTTTGCCCAATCAGTATTTATTCAACTCATCGTCAGTGCAAAACATTTTATGAGAAGAAATGAAAGTAGGATGACCGGGTTATTACTTAAATGAATACGATTTATCGTAGTCATGCTATTGCTGCGTTTGTCTGTCTGTCTGCCAGAGCGATATCTCTGGAACTGCTATACCGATTTGGACCACATTTGGTATACAGGTTCCTTGAGTAACAGAAATGAACTCTATTGAGTTCAATTCTAATCTGTCAACCCCTTGGTGTCGTGGTCATGGTGTCAACATGTTTTTGACAGTGACATACTTAACGATGCATCGTTCGAAAGCTCTACTTGAGAACATTTAATCTATCTCTGCTTACTATTTACTCTTTCTACACGGACGGATTGATCTACGTTATTTCGGTCCTGGTTTGGTGTGGCTAGTTCCAAAACTTCTTAATAAAACGTTGGATCATACGGCTCATCCTTTCCTGATTTCTGATTTTCTGTATTCGTTGTATCGAAACGCCTACTTTACGATGCACTTTGTTTTTGTGAGTAATACTGATTCAAACGTAATGCACGTTGTTTTTCCCATTTTGTATCCTATGGTAAAGTTTTTCATTTTTAAACAAACAATCAGCTTTCCATTCAACAAGATCTTTTCCCGCCTTCAGCAAAGTGTGCATCCATTTAATTTGCGCCCACATTTTTAAATCACTACACAGGTAGCTTCACGAGTAAGATATTGCAGAAAATGTCACATGAAAGAGAGCAAAACAATAAGAATTTTGGTACAATGAAATGTCTCTTCGAGTATAAGGATCTACAATAGAGCATATATTATGTAAAATCGTAATATAAAGTCTTATAAATATGTCAATTTTTAGGCTAATGCGTAAACCCTTAAAAAACATTCTGAAACGAACCGAAAATAGTTTATTTGTGCCCAAAATATATTTGGTTACCCCCACGTTGTATACAATTAGCGGAAACTAGTGTCGTATGCTCTTTCTTCTTGTAATCCTCAAAAGAGATGCCTGGTTGTGCACATCCTTAGTGAAGATTAATTTTAAAAGGGCTCAAATTAAAGCTTATACATGCTCTTCTACGGACCAGTGTAAAAAGCATAGGTCAAAGTCGCCCACACATTTGAGGGGTTTATATGGAACATTGAAAGCTAAGCTGAGCTGAAATAATTGAAAAGCCCACGATTGAAAATATCTCACATGTAATAAAATATTATTTTGGTTAAAAAAGTTACTCCCCTAGTTGACGTCTACATATGGATTGTTCATTGATGCATTGTGGTTTTTTCTGAGTGTATATAAATTTAGCTACAAGATTATTTTACTAATACCGTAAAATCTGAAATAGACGCCTCTTCGGAATTACGCGCCCCCCTTTAATAGACGCCCCGGCGTCTACGAAC
>JAQIXX010007744.1:0-10446 GCA_034700605.1 Willowsia nigromaculata | reverse complement strand
ATCGCTGGTATAGAGTGGGGAATTATTAGAGATGGGGTATTATTAGAATATGGGGAATTATTAGAGCAAATACGGTAACCACAAAAGTACATCAACTTTTTGAAAGGGGATGCATGTTCATATTACGCATGCATGCTTAAGTAAGTAAAAGGGGTACTGCGCCAGCCATGCCACCAAGTCGGATACAAAAGATGCAGTTTGTGAACTCAACTGAATATTCAAAAATCATATAAGAAACCACAACAGAAAATTAACTTTACAATTAACGGATCACTGCCACTGCCATTATGAAGATATATCAAAATGCTGCACAAAATGTGCATGCATAAATATATACACAGCAGCTTGTGCACTCGTTTCTCATACAATTCATCTCTCCAAATTGGTTGACTTGACATGACATGCGAGATATAAATGCATCACACAGCAAAATTAATAACTATTTGGTTGGTTGCTATGGCTGCAGTGCAGTAACTTTCTGAGAAGGATTTATCATGGCAGATAAAATGCAATAATGCAGTGCTGTACTCATTGGCCCAAAATAACCCTTGAGGCGTTAAAAAAGAATGGAAGGATTAAAAAGAGCAAAACAGTAACTTGTTCGTTTTCATTATTGTATATCATTTCAACTCGTAAAAACTTACGTTGTCGACAATCGACATTATGAACAGGATATAAACTGTGTAAAACCTGTAATTAGTTCAGCTCTTATTATAAGCATAATACTTATTCGAGAAGATAAAAGCAAAGGTATGTATATCAACTTTTATAACAATGCTTTAAAATATATTATTGTTTCCCTGTAACAAAGTAGAAACGGCCACATGCATGCTTGTTAAAGGTTAAATCTATCGTAAAAGTCTGTTACATAAAAAGAATGATGTATAGCTTCTTATAGGTTACCTTAGAAACTCACAAGAGTGCAGAACACATTTTTAAGCGTTTAGAAAGATCAGCTAGTAATTGAAATTTTACGGTTCATATTTCATCCGTGTATACATTTGTAACTGGTTGAATTAACATTTCATAGGATTTTCCATTTCAAGTTGAAATTTGCAACTAGTAAAAAATCGCTATTTGCTTTATAGACCGTATTGCAAACAAAATATGTTCATGTACAGTTAGGCTAAGCTTTCAAACAAATAAAGCGTTTGAATGCAGTTTTTCATGCAGTCAAAAAATCACGATCTATTTTATAAGCGTTGGTTACACGAGACAAGTGAAAAATATATAGCTATCAAAATATTTTTTTTCGAATGATTCATAAAAAGCTATAAAAGTACTTCGTCGAGATGATAATCGTGTCCATCTCTTTTTTTATCATGAAGCATTTTTATTATCATTTTATTTATTCACTGTAGTTTCTATCTCTATCAGCAAAATGATACATTTTGCATCATCGCACAATAAAATAAAAGTTATAAATGGTTAGTGCAAATCGATGAATGTTCGTCATATAATCTGTATCAATAATATGTTTTCATAAGTTTGCCTTTTAATTCGTGTTTTCCCAAAAATTTTGCATATTCACTGTAAATGCTTGCGCAAATATTTTATAAGTTGACGTAGTCCTTTTTTGCATAAAGAAAGGTAAAACTGTTGTGTATATTTCAACAGGTATAGTTAAAAATATTTTTGCCGAGAAGAGTACATATTTGACTTTAGTGGATTGAGCTATTCAAGCCAAAAATGTGTTTTGCATGACCATAACCATAATCATAAATTTGTCTGTACGTTTTGCCATCAAAAGTTATAATATTTGTTTGTGCATTTTGCTTCAATTTTTATAAAGCAGAGCAACAGTTTTTTATGGTTAAAGCTTCCGAAAGGCATAATATTCATAAACAATTATGGTTATATGAATCATATTAAATGGGACATAGACACGTACTAAAAATTGTATCAAAGTTGGTAATCTTTTGTTATTAATAGGTCTTCTCTCAAGTTTTATAGCTTTGATGTTTCTCTAGATGCGTGTTTGTGAAAGATATTTATGGAAGAATAGATGGATTATAGATCGAAAATGATGGCATCGATATTGACGATATTTGAAATGCTCGCTTTCATAAAAAATATATAATGTGCAGAAAAATTACAGATTTTGCAAAAATATTTGCTTGCTTTGGTCTTGTAGCTAAAAATTGCTGCAAACTTTTCAATGAAAATGATAAGTACCTACCCAAAATAAATTTGCTATGCTGAAGGGATATTTTCGTAATCTCTTTAGAGAATAGGTGCCTACCTTGTCGCAAAAGTTAAGTAAAAGTATTTCAATTTTGTGAATACTTCTTCCTTGCCAATACAACTGAAAGTTTCTTGAGTATCTAAAAGCTAATGGCAAAAAAGGATCCCACAGAGCGTGCTTAATCATATCAAACAATTTCATTTGAAACCATCATCAAACTCTACACACTTATCTATTGACTGGTTGGAATACATCTTATGAGAATTTGCTAAAGCTTGCAAACTTTTGCGAACAATGCAAAAAAAACAATATTTTGACAAAACAACATTCCTTTCACCCTCTCATGTACATATATATTCTCGCATATTTGAAAATACTTAAGACTCCTTCCTCCTTATATAGTAAATTGATTCTGACAATATTTATGAAAATACCTTTTCCCCACTCTAAAATAAAAACTGCAAGACCAAAAATACTAATCACATCATCATAAAATTTCAATGCAGCCACAAAAATAACAATAAAAAGTCATCGAAAGAGAAGAAGCTTTCGAAAAGCTGTAAAAATTGATGAAGAAAAACTGAATGAAATAAGACGCATTATTTATAGCAATCACTCTTCAATTTGCAGACTCAGAAATCCATTCTCTATATATACCTACCACACATGCCACACATCTATTTTTGCTTTATTAGGGATCATCCATTTAGTACGTAACGCTAAAAAACCGATTTTTCAGACCCCCCACCCCCCATGTCACGTCTTAAACAAAGGAATGGGGGTACCCTTTAACATGGAACGTCACAAAAACTCAGACCCCCCCTCCCACCTTCGGCTGTTACGTATTAAATGGATGGTCCCTACGAATTTCCTTTGAAGAATAAACGGCTCAAATGAATGGAAGCACAATTGCCATAAATATGTCTCAAAGAGATAGTTAGCTAGACACACAATTTTGCTCACGCACAATCAATATTATCGACTTTGATGAGTTTTTATGGCTTCTTTGATTGAACACTAATAGAGCTCCGGTTTGACAGGTGAGATGTGTGTAGAAAGCAGTATAAAAGCCAGAAAATGAGGAAAGGAAGCCGATATTGGGAGTAAAATAGGCAATAAATACTTCTTCGACACAAAAATCGTTTTTACGATGATGGAAAATGGAAAGGTACTAAAAACGGCTTTAATTGTTTACCTTTTTTTCTTATAGTAATGTACTAAAAAAACCTAAAAAGACAGTTAAATGGCCATTCATGCGTTTTACATGATAATAAATTCGCAACAATGAAAATAAGCGTTCCTATCTGTTTATATTGCCAAAGTACACGAGAACACATTCGAAAACAGAGATCTCTACCTTTTTAATTACCAATTAAAAGGAACAAACCCTTTCTTGTTAATTACTGTAGTACACGCACTTACAACATAATAGACAATCATGAAGGAAGAAAGGATGAGCATTTATATTTCTTAAAAGAAGGAGCTACCAGGATTTTCGTATTTGTCCTGTTTCAAAATTGTCAATACACACGTTTGCACATTGTTCTAGTTTGTACAATTAACCGTTTTAACTGAGCCATGTTCAATTGTTGTTTAGTTTATGTGTGGGCGACATACGAAGAAGAAAATAAACGGTCATTCATCTCACCTCATTTGATGTACAAAAGGAGATAGAGAGAGGTGTGTGTTGTGTGCCTTTTAAATGTACTAACTATTATTTCACAGGAATACTAATCACGAAATGGATATGTGGTGTGATCTCTTTAATGGGTAGAAAAAAAAGTCGACAATGGCTTAACAGAGAACAAAGGGAAAAGACAGAGAGTTTAAAAATGAATGGCTTAATGATGACAAAACAGTGAGCAAACTGCTGAAAACGTCCCCTTTCTTGTCTCAGAATATGCTTTAGTGTCCCTTTAAATGATTCTATTATCTTTAAAAAGACATAAACACAATTTCAAAAGATAATCATTGAAAACAAACAACTGTTTTTGGTTTTAACAAGATTGGCTAACTATTTGACTATTTATATTTTTGGGTAATCGGATCACTTGAGAAATGCTGAAAAATCCCTTTTTGAGTTGTGGCTACTTACGGATGGAAAATGGATAGTAGTTTCAAAAATGGAATTTTTGCAAAATTTTAATGCACTTTTTTTTAGCAAAGCTGATTAAAAAACATAATCACGAAAGCAGCAGTGGTCACCATTAAGGCATGCTTCCTTAATTGGGAACACTAAAAAACAAGCACCAAAATATGCAGTCATGTCGCAATTTTGCATGCACCTCAAAAAAAAAGACGAGAATGTGCAACTTTTGTATGCACCTGTCCTCAAATTAGGATGCAATTTGACCACCTTGATGTAATTTCAGTTTAACGGTAAAACTCCAACTTTTTGAAGATTGAAAAGAGACCTCAGATTTCAAATGAGTGGTAGTAGGCATATATGGAATTATTTTGTGATTGAAGATTGAATGAATGCGGTTTTTATGGAGTGGACATACAATTGATTAGAAACATCAACGCGAAAACAATTGTAAATCTTTTTTTCTTTTGAGCTTGTTGTCTTTTCAAAATGGCACGTTTTTTCTGTGCAATTTTCAAAATTTCGTAATGAATTATAATGTCAAGAAAAATTACATAAGATGTAATAGAGGTAAACTGCACCTTATGCCACTCTTCAGTTTAATGTGAGTTGTGATTACTCTCATTGTTAATATTTCATAATAGCTGGTAAACATGTTTCGTTTCGCTTTTACTTCTCATCATAATGATGATGAGGTGGAAAATATTGAAGGGGAAATTGTGCACAGTCTATTTAGTGGACCAAACCGCCCTTAATTTCATGGCTAATTTTGTGCAAGCTTTGATATAAATTGCTCAAGTCATTTGATACAAAATTCAATAAAACTGCAAGTTGATGATGATAATAATAATAATGCATTTTAATTTGCTAAAAAGCTTCAAAAGTTTCTACTGCATTCGTTTAAATTCAATTTCCCTAGCCTTGACTCAAAAGTCGTTTGTCATCATCAAAAATGGTCGTTAGAGTTCGTTTTAGGCGGTTAAGAAATTATTTGGGTTTGAATGCTCTTTAAAGACGCAATCATTGTGACAGTGACCTCCAGTACTCGACTGTTCATAGCGTCTCGTTCTGTCTGGCGTTTGCACTGCAAGTTGAGTATACTTTAATGGCTTCAAACCTAAAGTCTAATAATAAAATGGAATCATATATTCATTCATAATACGCTACTTAGAGAATCGAGCCGTTTCCTGCATGTACTTCCTTTGTCGGTTTACTAGTTAATTAAAATTACAAAAGTTAAGCCCAACCTCACCCTTGCGCTTTGAAATTTCTTTCCGTTATTTTAAGCGTTTACAGTTAACGCACAATTGTTTTAATGCAAATGTCCTCGAAAACTCATAAAAAACTACCGGCTACCATACCACAAGTTCAAGTAAAAAAATCTTACCTCTTTAATATGGGAGAGGAGTTCACCTTTACACTCCCCTCCTCCCCCTCCATCCTCCTCAAACATCTCCATCGTCAGATCCGTGATTGAAGATTCACAACTCATTTTTGATAACTCCTTATCGGATTAGTCAATCAACGAAAGATAAACAGTAGATGCGCTTCCACCCACGCACACACAAATTCGCTGTACAATTGATACATGAAGTTGGATCTAAAGTCTAGAGAAACAGCTTATCCTAAAAAAATATTACAGCGGTGCCTCCTCTCTTTATGCTTATCTTGTTTTGAATAATTTGGCATTTAAAACTCTTAACAAAACTACATACATTTAACACTTTAATAATCACTTAACTTTCTCGCTTGCCACAAAAACCTTATTTCATAAGTCTAATCACAGCTTAAGCTACAACGTACAACCTACCTTATCAAATGAAAGATCAAGTCACATTTTTAATTTTCTAATTTTTCATCTTCTTTTTCAACTTATCAAAATAATTATGTTTGCAGCAACCCTAAACGAGACCGCCATCACTGCCATCACCAAACCGAAACGAAATTGCACTCTGATGGCTTGGTGTAATATTTGTCAAAAAATCCCATTTTCTTTCAAATGAAACCAACGCCAGCACATCGCATGTCACTCAAGAGATGGGTAATTAGCGGCGGCCAAAGAAAGATGCGAATTGTATGAGAGGTTTTAACTCAAGGTTATCTTAACTGCTTATATGCTACTAAAATGCACTTTATCTGTGTCAATCCTTTATCCTTGGTGCTCACTCTGAAATGAGCAAAAGCAAACATCTCCTGTCCAAAGTCAAGTCACCAAAATCGAAGGAAATTCGTTAATAATAACGGCTTATTATTTGCCACTTACGCAACCCTTTCAACTTCTGCGTCAATGCTAATTACTAATATTTTTTAGCATAGACATGTAATTAAATTCTTTTTTTTTTTCAGGGAGAGAGTTCATCTCTCTACGTGCTTGCACAATTAACTGTTAGAAGAAAATTAGTGTCATTGCTGCTGTTTCACTGATTCTCTAGAGCTGTTTATTTGTTCATGGTTAAATATAGACTGTTCATTAAAAATACATCACGACAACTATAAAATACTCGTAAGGTCAGTTGAAGGTAAAAAAAGCTCTAATATTTTTGGAGATAGTGTGGCAGAGTTAATGAATGTTTTTCTGTTCCGTACACCTGGACAAAAACTGACTTTTCTATGTCATGTGTGGGAATGAGGCCGAGTTTGTCCAGCAGTCATCGTCATAAACAGAATGAGGAAAAATTTTCAAAGACTATAAACTGTACTGGAATTAGAATACATAAAACTGCTTTTTTTTTACTGCTGGAGAAACATTAGAAGCCTTGCATATGAGCCGGTGCGGTCGAGCTGAAGGAAAATAAAACGCGAGGAAAATGCGGCTGGAGTATTCTGGACAAAAAAGTGGACTATGTAGACTGTCAGACACCTGGACAACGGGAAAGTGTAAACAAAGAGGGAAAACGGTTGTTATGAGTCACTAGCATAAAAAAGTTGTTCTGGAGATATGTAGGTGGGTGAACAGGTAAAATAATTCCTTATCCAGTCACTGTCACTCTACGCTCGAGAAAGAGAGGTTTAAGCTTTTCATGTTTCTAATCATGGAATAGTTGTTATGAATGATTTCGCTGTAGTCAGTTGTCGTGTCCGTTTCAAAATGAAAGCTTGCCGATTTTATCATCCTTTTTGCTGTCCTCATTGTTAGTTGCCGTGTATGTGTGCTCTCATTTCTCATGAATTTCAGGTAGGAGTCTCATTTGCTTTCCTTCCCCATCAAAAACTTTCCACTCTAATCTAGTTTCCTTCCGCATATTAATGTCCAGGAAATGAAATCCAGTTGGATCCAATCCAAAACCCACCTCTCCCACATATGTATCTACTCACTGAATTACTTAATGCATTAATAACATAACATGGAATTATCCATTAAATCCAAATAGTTTTTTTCAGGTGTTCTCTTCCATCTCTGAATTATGATAATTTATTCAGAATCACACACTCCCTCCCAAACAGAATACGAGATTAAGGCGATACCAATTGCTCATCAGAAACTCAGGTAATCATAGGCACACGCACGCACCACGCACTTTTCTCAGAACTGTTTGGTTTTACGTGGGCTACTGACAAGCACACGAATTCAATAAATTTTTGAGGCGAGATAATGCACTTTGCTCACTGTTTTCTTAAATGAATATTAATGATTGATATGATTGATCTTGAAAAGAAAGCAGGAGGGAGGCTCGAGGTTTTGATATGAAATTCTCGATAAATTATGCACAGTCAGTTGCCAGACCAGACGAAACCACGCATACGCAGCATGTAAGGCTTTCTTGCAAATGAGATTTTTCCTCAGGTAAAAAAAGGGTTAAAGAAAAAAACAAAGAGATGTGGAGAGAGTCACGGCAGACACACATGAACTCTTTCAACTGCGAAACACAACTGACTCACTCACCTGAGCTGATGCATGCAGGAGAGCAGAAAAAGGTACCTGCATGTATTCATCACTAATGAGAGGGGAATTTACCTGTGTACGGTGCTCAGGTGTTGTATCTATATTTATGGTGAGATACGCCATTTATATAAAGCTTACACATACATTATGCATTATCATCATTGCTATTGCATTGATATCTTATTATCAGAGAGTGAGATTGCCTTAATGTGAGAAGTGTAGAATATTTGTTGGTTGGGTTGCTCTGGAGCAAATAGTGGAAACCAAAACCAACAATGTTGCATATGAAAATATTTTTCTGCGTGTTATAAATTCATGATACATTTCTGTTTATAAATAGCATTCAGGCCAGGCTTAAATTTTATGCAGTATTATTGGCTACTGTTTAATACGTAGTCAATGCACTGCTGCAAAAATATGATGCTTTCGTTTTTTGTGATGTGCGTAAAATGGTTTGGAATTTGTATCCTCTGGGCATACACGTAATCATAATCATTATGAAAACAAAGCTGCAAAATAACCTGCAAAATGCATAATATAGAGGTATGTTGACTCGTAGATAAATTTTTTTTAGCATAAATTATCATTCATGTGAATATGATTTAGACTTCCGACTTCAATTATTGCGACAATTAATAACACACAGGAATGTAAATGATCATGGAAATTCAATGGCCACCTCAAATAAATGGATTCTGGAAGGGTTTCTCATAATCGTGGGGTAACATGAGAAATTGTCAATTTACCAAACAAAAGTTTGCTGGCTTGCCTTTTCCTTGACGCTCACAACTTGTCCATGGAGTAAAAATCGGGATGGAAACTCTCCAGCGAGTCCAGCAGCTATTTTTATTGATAAAACTGGAAATCTAGAAACTCCTAAGAAATTGTACCATATGTGCTTGACACTATAGCTTTGAAAGCGTGAAATGCATAATAAATTTTTTGGTCAGAAACCTGTGTGAATTGAATGCAATTTTCATTGTAGTATTTTAAAGAATTTTTCCAGTCTTTCACTGACTCGAGCTTATCATGGCAGACGAGCAACCTGCTAATCCGGAGCTAACAGCTGCAGATTATCTGGACGATGATGAGCCAGAAGACGCATCCGGTACCGGGGATGATAGAACACCAGAGTCTCTGGGCTCAGATGAGAAGTCAAAGCCAACGTCTGGATCTGGCACCCTTAGAACGCAACCGTCATCCACGAAAAGTAGCAAGAAAAAAAGTGAGTTTGAAAACACATGAATCATAATTTTCATAATTAAATTCTAGATTGATTGCTGATTGACGATTTTATTAATTACAGGTGACAGCGTCTCTAACGAGGATGATGAAGGTGACGAAGACGAGGACGATCTATTCGGGCAGGCAACGCTGAAAGCCAAGAAACAATCGGAAGACATTTTTCGGGAGCGGACTGGCAGCTGGGCGGATGTCGATGAGAAAGAGGACGAAGATGAGGAGGAAGAAGAGGGCGACGAAGAAGAAGGTTCAAAAGGTTCTAGAGGCTCAAGAGAGGGAGATGATGATGACATTGGGAGCATCGGAGGGGCTCAGAGTAGTACTGCTGGAGGTGGGATGATGGATCTTCTGGGGAGGAGCAAAGCTGCCAAGGAGGTGCTTGCCGAGAAGGAGGCGAAAGAGGCGGAAATGAAGAAGAGGAAAAGAAAACGGAAAGCTACTGGGAGGGATAAAGGAAGAAAGGACAAGGATGCGGGGAAAGAGAAGAAAAAGAGTGCATTGAAAGGTCAGGAGGAGGTGTGGGTGGAACCAGAGTATGACTCTGAAAAATTAATTTCAAAGCCGATCTGCAACACGGACATGGTGCCGCCAAATGTTCTCAAATTTTAGTAAGTCGACATCACTACCAAATCATTTAAAACATTTATTGGAAACAACTCCAGCAATTTTCTCATTATTTATTGCAGTGAATCCTACGGCTACGATTCCGGACGACGAGATAACCTCCAAATGTTAGACGAAAATACACTCGTTTACATTTCAGGAAACTACCTCCACTTCTACAGCATTAAAGACAACGAAGTCTTCCTGTGTCGGCGTTCTGCCGAGGGTCACGGCTTGGGTCACATTGCCCTCCATCCCAAGGGCGAGTATTTTGCTGTCGGAGAGAAAGGTCTTAATCCTGTGATCGTGATCTACTCTTGGCCCTCCGTGTCTGTCTATAGGATCCTGAGGAGAGGCACCACCAAAGGCTACTCATTCCTGAACTTCAGCCCACCCGGAGATTTCCTCTGCAGCCAAGGAATGGATCCCGACTACATGCTCACCATC
>JAQIXX010007743.1:0-10448 GCA_034700605.1 Willowsia nigromaculata | reverse complement strand
CCGAACCCCTCATCTGCGGGTATCGAGAGAGGTGTCATTCGACTCCCCAGGTCAAGGGCATCCTTTTAATATGCGGTTGTGCGCCTTCGGCGCGGGGCCGTATACTAAAGAACAGCCGTAGTGACATTATATTTCTTTCCGATATGGTCTTCCAAAATGTGTGATGTAGGTAGACCTAACAAGAAGTATAGCTACAGAGTCTGCTCCTGTTCAAAATACCAAACAATTCTTTAAAATTGGTTTGTTTCGTTATTAGATTCCTTGTCACCCTTTTCCCTTCTTGCTTCACTTTTGGATTACTTGATTATAAGGAGAGAAGAAGACGAGCTCGGTTCTACAGATTGAAGATATGTATGTTGCATTCCTGTTTACTGGGAGAGCGTACGGGAGGTCTTCGTGAGTGCCGGCTGGTATTTGCTGCCAACAACTTGTCTTGTGACTTTTATAACATAATAAGATATTATATTATGAGGGCTGGGTGTTGAGTGGAAGCAAGTGAGAACGAGTTGATGTTGATGATGATAGAAAAGAGGAAGAGAAAAAGAAAAGCACAAAGAAAGTTGTCGAGAAAAAGCTGTAAGAGATGAGATGTCTTCAGAAACCAAGTCAAGGAGCGGAGAGCGAAAAAAAACTGTATCTAATAACTTTTTCCCTGGTGTCGCATTCTCATCATCATCCTTCATAACCTTGTTGTTATATTGCCATATAATATTGAATGCCTTCTTCCTCGTTCGACTTTGAAACTTTCTGGTTCAAAATGAGATTTTTACGCCTTGTTGTTGGGAACAGTACAATCTATTCAACAGTATCATATCATAAGTATCATCATCCCTCTTTGAGCTGAATCGGGATTCTCAACAAGGATAAGAGATATGCCACATCATCATCATGGCACATCTGAGTCTGATTTAGAAAAGATACGACGTGCGAGGAAAGATTGAGAGAGTGTAAAAAATATGTTATTTATGCATGGGCATTCTGATAAGCTAATATCTTGTTATTAATCGCGTTACAAGGTAGCAAACGAGAACCACAACCCATAACTCATTTATGCAGTCTCAATAAGAAATGTTGTTAAGGTTGTTCAGTCAGTATATGATATACTTTCCTTATTTCCTCCTCAAATAGATTTGTCATCAATATTTCAGTAGGTAACTATTGAATATTTCCACATGGGCAATAATATATTATTTAAATACAAGAAGAAAATGATAAAAATTTCGGAATTTTATTCAGTTTATTATATTAACTACAAGTTGTGTTGGTATCTCCTCGTCGTGTTTGTAAAAAATTGTTGGTTTGTCATCGCTGTCTGGTAGCCTGTGTGGTGGTAGTGGTAGGTAAATGCACACATTATTTCACGCCTCAAAGTCCCCTGGGAAATCATTTTATTCAGCGACACAAATTTCGTTTCATATGAGGCCGTCTACTCTAATTTTGAAACAAACAGTATGCTATATAGACAGATAAAATATCCGACTGATCCAACCATCATATTTTAAGATAAGCAGAGATCGAAAGAAAGTACATATAACATCAGGTATTGCCTTAAACATTGGTTATACTAAGCCTTATATGATTTTATAAAACGATTTTTAAAGCATAATATGCTTTTATGCAGGTTTTAAAAATTAAGTTAAACTTCATCAGATTTGTGATTAGGCTGCTTCTCTTTTCTCATTTCTGTTGACCCCTTAAAAGGCATAATGTGATGAACATACCAAGGGCCTTCGTAGACTGAATCATTGCCATTATATAGGTATATATATTTCACGAGCTTTTCTGTAGAGTAAATTATTGTGCCGTAAGAGAAGAGTCCGTAAATAATTTGCATGTGAATATGTGAAATAAAGTAGGTACATAATCTACTACATTAACAGATCGCATCAGTGAAAGTTTTTTTGATCAGGTAAAAACTAACTATCCTTCAACCTTCCTTTATACCAGTTAGTTGATGTAAGGGAATGGCGAATCAATCAAATCCTCGCATACAAATGTAAATTAAGTAAAAAACGTCCCAAGAGTTCTTGGAATCGTTCCATCACAGTTTAAAGTTGTGCTTATCTGGGTTCATCATGATTTTCGTATGAAAGTTGTACTGTGTGAGTAGTAAACCTAGAAATGTGTGGGAAAAACCTTGGAAAAAGTTGAAAAATTACACATTCTCCAAAATTGTTAATCAGATTATGTACCAAAACCAAAACAAGAAAAACTCAAGTAACATTTTCATGTTGTTTCCCATTGCGTTAAATAAATATGACAAGAACACCTCTAAAAATACACCCGAAAAATGTCGGCCTTTTCCACATTTTCCTCTCGAAAAAATAACACAGCTGATGGTAATCATCCTCTCTGGAATGAGTTACGGATAAAATATCTGCGCCAATATAAACAACACGTGTGTGTGCTTCTTTACCTCGTCACATTAACATCTTTGCTTTCGAGTTAATGTCTCTTCTCCTTCAACGTTACTTACACTACTAGTAGGGTTAACTAAATGAAGCTAATATAAAATGGGTGGAAATGGTAGAAATGGTATCAGTTATATATAATGACATTTACAGAGAGCCAAACGAATGGGACGATGACGAAGAGGGTAACACGGTACACGCATTCTTGTTATTTTTAAAAATTTGGGAAAGTGTTGCCTCATGTGCTTACTTACACCCACAAGGCTGCTTGTTAGTTGTCCCAAGCGCTATGTAATATTCAATAGCATGCATGCACGGTGCACTCATCTAACCTATGAGGCATGGTTCGATTGCAAAAGTACTAATCTAAGAATAAAATTGGAAGGGGAAAATTAGTAAAATATACACATAAGTTTACTAAATAGTTTCTGTTATTGGAATTCAGGAAAATCACAATAATGCTTTCACTTCCCATGCTGTTGATTTATTGTGTCTTGGTTAGTTTTTGGTCTATCCTTTTTGAGAATTAGTGCGACTTAGCGTGTGCATAGAAAAATGTGTTTTCTACAGAACATAATGAGCCAATAATTACACGGCTATTCTACATTTTTCTTGTTTTGACAGAAACATTTTCATTCAGTAGAAGTATAGCAAATAGGTGCGTTAATGTCATTTGAATTCGTTTCAGAAGTTGCATTTGACAAGAAACATCATGAATTAGATAATCACAAGCACAAGCCAGGTTGTTATTCTACATACATGAATATCGCCTAAAAATTAAAGCTCTATCATTATAAAGGTTATGAGATCAAAATTTTTATCTGGCTTTCGAATATCATTTCTACCAGCCTGTACTTTTAAAGTTAACCTTTCGTTTTGAGTTTGCATGGCTGTTTGCGAATGAAATGAATTAATTCAGTGCTTGACAAATAACATAGTCGCAATTTCATGAATATACATTAAATCCGAGAGAAAAAATATCTTTTTCAGAAATTCTACTTTAATCTCGCCAAAAACTGCCCATAACTTTTTGTTTAATAATATTAAAGTGTCTACATAATTATTAGGCCACAATTTTCTTGAGACACGATATATGTATAAATATATCTACCTATTACAGTGGTGTATGCATATAAACAAGTTTTGTATAAACTTTCATCTTGGCTAATCTACAAAAACATTAGAATCCAATTACCAAGAATTGCAATGTCGATAATATAAAAACCGAAAGGAGTATTTCATGTCTTCCACATGTGATAAAGGTGCGGGCGGGAGGAACATTAATACATATTAAATGTGTTCCATACAAGAAATACAGGAACACTACCACTTCTGCTCAAATAGAATTTATTATTGTGAAAATTTTTGGACCTGTCACACAGTAATCGAAAATTACGGAAGAAATGTCACTGTTAACTCTACACAAAGATTATTAATGATAGACCGTCTTCACGCTATATACCCATATTGTAGTTTGTAGTGTAGTAGGCTTTATACAGTGCTGAGTGTATTACGGAACTGACTTCATAACGATAAGTAGCACGAGTGTACAGAGAGGAAGACAAAGTTGATCCACTTTCAAAGTGGAAAATCAAATTGGTTCTGCCTTATTGCTGCTGCTTATGACATTAACATATAGAAATAGGTAAGGAGAATCCAGCATACTTCTTGTGAGTTCTAGTTTTATGTGATAGAAAAAAGGAACAGAAGCGACCGCACCGCGAAGCGATGGATTCTATGCTGAGCATATCATCAGCATTTATATCGCTGTTTTTTAAGTTTTACTTGGAAAAACTCCTTCGATTCAAATGTGCATTCTCGTCAGACATCCCACTAGTTTAGTACAAGTGTATGCATAACGTTAGATATTATATATTATAATTCTTCCTCATTTTCACTTTGAAACTTTATATTGCACCAAGTTTTCTGTATTGTCATATTTGATACTATACAAACGCATAATATATAGGTATATAAAATTTAGGTGCAGTTTTTATATCAATCCATACCCATAAAAGTGAAAAATATACTATTATCGGAGATTATATGGACTATCTATTTTATCACTGGTTAAGAGTTGAGAGACTGGCCTTAGACTGCTTCTGACTTGAAGTTTCCTGTCTGTAATAGTAATCGTCAAACCAATTATGATTTGGTGACTCCCGGCTAGATATAACATTGCTCTTGAACGACTACTTTATGATATGAAAGTAAGAGACGAAAGAGAGAGAGAGAGTAGAAGTCACTACGACATCCATTACTTTAAATCCATTTCTATCCTCTCTTGTAGCAAGAAGGATATGACGATATTGATGATGATAGGGAGGACTGAGGACGGCGACTGTGACTATGTGAAACTTTTGTGTGATATGGAGTGGCATAAGAAAAAGAGAGTCATATAGCGCGTATAAAACACATCATCATATCATACGAGGAGCCATCATCATCTTCCACAATGTCATTTCATTCCATTTTCCATTACGCTCGCCCACAAAGCATACAAATGAAACTTGATAGCTTTCATTCGTTGCCCCTTTCTTTCGCTTTCTTCCTTTTCCTCTCGCTCTCTTCTTGTACATGTTGACACAATACAGCCATATAGTATAGAATATAAGGTCTCGGTACCTCTAAACGTACATCATGTTTATGTACGGTTCATTCCCTGCACGTTATATAGTAAAGTAGGCAAGAGAGAGGGAAATAATGACAGGCTCTTAAAATTGTACTACTGCGTGGTTTGACTTTCATAGTGATATATCCCATCAAACAAAAGAATCATTGCATACCTCCCTTCAACAAAGAGGCATCTTTGACAACGTTACGTACTTGTACTTACTAAACTAAGGATGTTGCACCCTAGAACATCACCACATCACCAACAAGAAGTGACATAATGATCATGATTAACTTATATACAAGTGCCAGAATCAGTCAAAGACATCACAAAATATCGTACCGCTCATCCAAATGAATTCAAAAGTTTATGGAAAGTTTTATTGAAAGGCAGGTAAAATTGAACATGGAGACGATTTTTTATTATTTCCTTACCCAAAATTACATAATGTTAGAATAGTCCGGTTCAGCGCTGTTTTCAACTGCAAACTGAATGATTGTTCCAACTTTTATAAAGTTATTTCTGCATAAATGCAGCATTGTTTTTAAGAGAAGATTATTTTGAAAATTAAGTGTAGCTAGTTTACATTATGAAAAACGTGCATGGATAATAATTATAAAGTATAACGTGTCCATAAGAGTTAAATCATCGGAAAAAAAGTTAACTGGCACATCTCGCATCTTACAATAAATTTGCAATTTGTGAAACAGGAAAATTCGATCGAACCACGGAGCCATTTTATTGAAAACTGGCTGTCGTTAGAAGGGAATAGAAGCACCTCGTCGAAGTCATCATAATACCTATTTGATAATATTAAGAAGGATGTGAAAAGTGAAAATCGCAAAGAAAGGTAGACGAGCAAAAGGGGAGCTAACATGATGACATCACATACATGGCGCTCGTCTTGTGTGTTTTTACTTTATGTCTATCTTGTTTTCTTTTCATGAAAGCTGCTCGCTCCTTCTTTATGTCAACAATAATGGAAATGACTAAAAAGGCGGAGGAGAAGACAAGAAGGGAAAAGCTTGTTTAGTTTGTATAAAAGGAAATTCCGTGGATTGGATAATGGACGTCTGTCTCTCATTATAAATATGTGCATGTGTGTGATGAAAAACGAAGAAGGTACATAAAACTGGTTGCCGGTTTGCTAGCATACTTTCAAAATGACAATGAAAAGATGTGCTTTCTTTTTCTTTAAATCTTATAGCATCATCCTGCTTTATGCCATGCAACGATGCAACAAAAAGGAAGCTCAGAGATGGTTCAGGTTACTCCTCATTTCTAGTCACAATGAAATGAAAAGAAAGGGAACACCATTAAAAGCAGACTTTGTGACTATGAAGGAAGACGAAGAAGGAGAGTGAAACTTGAACCGGAGTAAAGCTAAGAAGAAGGAGCTGCCTTTTCTATTCTTGCAGAGAATAGAAAAGAGGAAGATGTACAAACTACATGCTAGTTTTGGTGGTGATGGTAAAAGGAGATGGCAGAGCAGAAGGAGAAATGTTATTAATTAATTATTCCAGCTCTAACTTTCCACATTGAGTAATAGTTACGGTGTGTGTACAACACTATTCATCAGTCTATATACAAGTTCCATATAAGGAAAGGAAAATTTGCTTTCTCCACTGACTGGTGGAAAGACAAGCTTAAGCCCAAGGAAAGAATGATGAATCAAGTCTCCTGCTTCATTTTCTCTAGCGGCTTCTATTTCCCCTAGTATAATATGTGTTATTACATACAGTCCTTCTTAAAGTATGTTAAACCTAACTTTAAGATAAAGGACACTTTCAAAGCTTTCTCCAAATCTTAGTCAGTATTACCACGTATATACATGTGCATTTTGTACTCTTGTGTGACCACCGATGACTACTAACCTAGCATTTTCGTGTTTGGCGATGATGATGCTATTTCTGTCACTCATTTCCTCATAGAAAGTCGGCAACTTTCTCACGTTGTCAGCAGTGGCTACGACTTTTACTTTCTATTTTCTTTGCCTTGTTTGCAACTTTTTGTGTTAAAAATTTTCAACACGCTTATTCATTCTTCTGTGAACCATGCTTTAACAATGTACACGTGCTGTATGGAGTTGTGTGCAATCTTTTCTGTTTGGTAGATGAAATGAGGGGTTGGAAATAATAGAACTGTTCTATTGTAACTAATTCAAAGTTAAATGGAAGAAACTGGAAAATATTGTCATTACTGCTGTTCCAGAGAAAGTGAAATTAAATGCATACACGCATGGGAGGTACATTTTGTACAACTTTCCCTTCTGATCTGTAGCCGTATGCAAGTGAATAAGCGACTTTTCCTTTCACTTTAAATATTGTTATAATGATGTATGAAAGCATAATATTCAACAACTAATGATATATTTGCAAACAAGTATGTATATAGAGTTAACATGAGCCTCATGAGGACTTGCTGTAAAAATGCTCACTCAACTCCATTCATTCATGTCAGTCAACTACAACTAAAAATAGAACAGAGTGGCATTAGTACGCTACTTTTCAAGGTGTTATTTTCTAATTTTTCTGTTTGATAGCATTGTAAACTTTAAGCTGCCTTTAGAATGAGGTTGTTTACCAATATCTCATGTAAGTGAACATTGAACAACTTTGGTTCATAGTTAAGATTACATTGAATTGTAAAATTACCAGAGAGTAAATGTATGCCTGTGGTCGCGAATCTAATAGAAAAAAGTCTTCCACAATTACTTATTCACAAGCAGAAATCAAACAGAATACAGACAACCAAAATTCCACAGGTCACTCCATACACTTTATAAATCGTACTATGTAGTTACCCTGTCTGTCCGTCCATTAGTTAAATGTTTAGATATATTTTTCAAATCATCTAATAATGTGTTTTTGCGCTCTTGCATCAACACATAAACATATTATTCTACTAATGGTTATCAAAAGGCATAACAAAGTTGTGTTATTCTTTATCGAAAGAAAACATGTAAGTTGGCGTTTTTACAACAACCAACTTTTACTTCAGCGAGCCATATTTCAAATTCAGTTCCACTCGTTATCTGTTATCATCGTAAGGTGAAGCCTATGCATTTTTATCGTAAATAAATCTAAATTTGGAAAACCAGCTGTAAATGGGTTTCAGCAAGTCTCCATATACAAAAAAATATAATACAATATAGAGTTGAGGCTTGAAAAGGGAGCATGAAACAAACAATAACTGCCTGGCAAGTAAAACTTCATCACTCAACTCCAAATGAAGAGCTACGACTGAATTTTTATTATTAATTTTCCGGTTCTCTGGGCAAATGTTTTGTGACATGTTTTTATTATTTGCTTTTTCGTTCACTCACTCACCAATTATGACGTATTTGAAATACATGGATGATGAAACACTGCTAATGTCGATTTTTTATTCACGAGTAACGAATTAAAAATTATACCATAAATAATGAGCGAATAATAGTTGTGTGTCTTATAATTTATTTTGAGAAATAGAAGTCGAATTAATGAGTTTTGTTGGTAGTTCAGAAACATTCATATAGCGTTGAGGATATATAGATTGCATAATTCCACATTCAACTGTTTTATCACTGCTTAACTTTGTTTGAGTGATTGCGCAAGCGGATGATAACTAGGATTACGCTAATGGTGCACCTACAAGGGAGGACAAAAGGTATATTTGCGCGATATACATAAGCGTCACTGCCACTCTGCTTCAAGCTATCCAGAGACAACATCATTTTCTCTCCTGTTTGATTTTTTAAAGAATGGCTTTACTCGTTACTCTTTATGTAGTAATCATAGCAAATAGGGTTCTTTTAATTTCATTTCCTGTAACACATGAACTTTTCCAGGTATTTACATTAAAATATGTTGTGAAACCCTTTCATTTTTTCAATAAAGTTCTGCAGCACTGTAGAGAATCGAACTACAAGTTAAAAAGTTTAAGCAAATTCAAAGTAAAATAAAATACCTCAACATCAGGATTTTATGTTGAACCAGGAACAATGAGTAAACATTAGTACACTAAAACCTTTTCCTGCAATAAACGTTTCCATACCTGAAGCTCTAAAACGATTTGTCATTTACTCTTTTTTCTCGTATGCATCTCGAATCCTCATGTATGTACATACAGATAACGAAACCTCATCTACTTACTAAACGTACTTTCCTGCAAGTAAAAACACATTTTTTCACTATGGCCAAAGGGCAAAATCAAGAATCTATCTAGCAAATCCACTGATGACTCTCGCAGTTGTTTTTCACCCCTTTTTTCTCCATTTGATCATAAAAAGGAAGTGCACATCGCCTCACTGTAATCCATTCATCTAAACAACATACCTATCTAACTTATAGTAAGGCATTACACAATTTAAGGGCTGTGTCCATGTGTGTGCATTGCATTTACCTATGAGGATTTTGGATTCTGTAAGCGGTAGCACTCACTCGTTCGTTCATCACTTCTAAAAAGTTGCTCCCAGGCGAAAAGGATCGAGTTTGGGTGTGTTTTAAGCCAGATTCTGCAGGCATTAAAGCCATTTCCTTTCTGACTGTGCATGTGTGTGTGCTTGTGTGTGTTTGAATATGAACTGTAAAACTAGGTCGTTCTCCCTTTCAGCCATGCCATGTCACATCTACTATAACCTCTGTCTCTATATACACATACCGCACATACGTTTTTCTTATAAACTTTCCCCTTGTATTTCTACTTTTAGCTGTCACAACTTTATGAGTCATGATTACAGGCATAAAACTCTTTTCGGCTGTAGTGTCTTTCTTTTTACGTAAAAGTAAATCTCTGCCTTTCCTTTTCTCTGCACATCATCATAGTCATTTACAGTCACTCCCTTTCCCTTCCCAACACCACCAGAGAGAAACCAGTGACACTGCCTTCACTTTTTAAGTGAGTTCCCCATTCATTCCGCCAAAGTCTCTGGCTATAACAGATTTTACTACAAGTATCCATGAAAAAAGCGGCACTACTCTCCACAACTTGATTTTCCTTCAACCTTTAAACCAACTACCCCGCCTAACTACTCCGTTCCATTTTATCTTTTTCTCAATAAATGGAAAAGTCTAAATCCAAACAGAAGAGAACGACGTGTGCGAATAACCTTAAATTGCTCTCTACTCCTTTATATAATTACAGGGGTGAAATTAAAACTATTCTTTGTAGCGAACTCTCTGTAAAATGTTTATCATCATGGAGTATTTTAGATATAGTCTCTTTCCTTATTAAGCTCTACCAGACCAGTAAAATGAGAAACACAGGAGGACAGGACACAAAGCCACTAAAAACGACATCAATGAAAAGCAATAGATTCAATCCTTTTAGTGGAAGAGTAGTGGTTGTAATATAACTACTACTACGACATGCCCCACACGAAGACAAGACAAAAAGACAACGGAATTACATTGATATTATTGGCGTGCAAAGAACATATATCT
>JAQIXX010007742.1:0-10450 GCA_034700605.1 Willowsia nigromaculata | reverse complement strand
AGTCTTACTTAAGCGTAAGCAACTCTAAGTCAAATCTAAGTTTTCTTTTGAATTAGTCTTAAAAACTGCTTACATTTGTGACTTATGACTCCTTACCTTACAAACTCCTTAAGCCAAAATGTATGAAAAGTCATGCATCCCTGTCCAGGAACTTATGCAAAAATATCCAGATCACTTTTTAATTGCTTATATGTATGTAACCTATTCAACATACTCGATTTGGTCTAATTTTAGGTATATTAAAACGAAAAGAATCCAAAGCCCCAAAATATTCCGTACATTGGGACAGTCTATTTTGATGGGATTTAGTAAATTGTAGGTTAATTTATTATACGGGTCGGTTGAAAACCGGTCGAGCAAAATAAATCCTTCCTTCACTGGCTCCCTGTAAAAATACGAAATCAAAATCAGCTTCTTATTCAAATATTTGGTTCTGTTTTGCTAAACGTTTGGTTTCTACTACCAGAAATACTTTTAAAGTTAAGAATCATAACGTTTGCAGTTAATAGGTGCTTACACTGCAATAAGGAATTTGAGTTTCAGGATAGATTTAATTATGCAGTGTAAAATTCTTTCAAGGAAAAAACCTAAATAATATTTTCAAATTCAGTTACCATCACACTACATCTGGCTTATTTTGCCACGTTGCAGAAAAAGTCGAAAAAGAATGTTCTTTGTATTGTTTTTTACAGGCAAATATGTTTTTGAAAGTTTTAATTCTATGATACAAAAGTGCCGTGTGGGTTAGTTTTGGCCTTTAAATAATTGGAACTTTCTTCTGAATCATGCATTTTTTAGTTTAATAGACAAAGTGAAATGGGTCAGGCCTGTGAGGGAACTTACTGCACAAGTGCCAGCAACAACCATCAAGGAGTTTTTCATTAAAAAATTAGAAATTTTAATATCACGACTTACGTATTGTTTACTTTCCAAAGATACTTCCATTTAAAGGAAATTTGCTGGTGTGCATTTGGGAAGCTAGCCTTTCTTCTTCTTCAATCTCAGTTTTGAAACATACTTGACATGCAAATGCTAGAAAAATAAAACATTTTAAATTTGTAAAATTGTGTATTGCGGCTCTGAAGGAATCCAAAACTACTTGTTGGCATGAACCATGCATATTAAAAATTTTTAATATATTTTATTTTTTCAAGATAAAAATGCCTCTTAAAAAC
The DNA here is from genome assembly GCA_034700605.1 of Willowsia nigromaculata. Taxonomy (NCBI): domain Eukaryota; kingdom Metazoa; phylum Arthropoda; class Collembola; order Entomobryomorpha; family Entomobryidae; genus Willowsia; species Willowsia nigromaculata. The sequence goes on along the minus strand of JAQIXX010007742.1, from coordinate 9,275 downwards.
AATATAACAGTATAATAGTATAATATATTAACTGAGTAAAATTTAAATGCCGTATTAAATCATTTCATGATATTATTTACCTCTGATTGTTTTGGAGAAGAAAAAATTACTGTGATGTGAGGTTGGTTTTGGCACAATTGTATCCAAATAAGTCTGGTCAATGTTGTCAAGACTTATAAAGGAGGGGTGAAAATTCCCGTCAGCATCATTTGTTGCTGGATGTAAAAGTTAAAAACAAATGCAAAGTTTCAAGTTAACTGAAATAACGAAAACATAAATAAATAATTTAGAACAGTATTTTTGCACCTAACGTAAATCTCTTGAAACCACGTATTGTAGGTAGGTCCCCTGTCCACGTTTTTGCTGTAGCCAGTCCTGGCTTATGTAACCCCGTATTGAGAAGCAAAAAACATGTTATCCAAGCACAAAATATTTTCATTGTATGCTCGTGTTCTAGCAGGGGCTATAATCAACAAACGAAATTATTTGCAGACGCACCAACGTTACTGAGAGAGGTTTGCGACAAACTAGAAATTTTATTCTTAAAACCAAACATTTATATAGTTTTCGGGCTTTCCAATAAACTACTATATTTTGATAAATATGCAGATACTCTGACATAATAGAATTGATTAGGAAAATAGAAAAGTTGTTTAGTTTCATAAATAAAAAAAGGCACCCGCAACCATATTCAAATCAATCTCAATGTAGGGCAGTTTGCCTTAAGGTTCATTGTAAAAATTAACTCAATAATTGTATAATGAAGTCTTGAGCTCAAATTGTTTGAGTGGAAAATGATCCACCTCGGAAGAGTGGTTGTTTTTTCGAGATAAAACAACAAAGAGGCTTCAATATTAGCATGTGTTATTTAAACGAAGCCATAGATTTTTCCTTATTGCTTGATTAAATTTATTTGGATATGGAATTTAGAAGATTTCAGAGTCCCAAGAAATAATTTATAGCTTAATACAAATCTGTAGTTTTCATTATACCACATGATATGATTTAAATTCAAGGAATTGTGATTTCATTGACTTATCTCAAAATAAATAAATAAAAGTTTCAAAAAGCACAATATGGTGAGATGCTAGTGTTAGTAAGTTATAAGTTTTGACATTTACTGCGAAGCCTACATTATAAGTCTTTATAAGAGATATCAGTGATATTACATAAATTACATGTACATAAATTATGTGTCTATCCGTTTATTAAATTTGAATGTTACTGTTGTTGCGACAACACGTTAATTTTTTTGATGCAGCATTTCAAAAGTGGACAGAATCTTTATGGGACTGTGGTTTAAGATATTAAATTTCATTTTGTTTTTTTCACAAATGAAGAACTACACAGGTCTGGTGATATATCATTAGCATAGACTATACAATCCTGATAGTAGCGCGCCCATAAAAACTAAATCTTTTTCTAACACATAAAAAATTATAACCTTTCGGATTTAATGACCATATAGAATGTAAGCGTATTGGAAACCATATAATTTTATCATGCGAGGTTTTCATGTATTTACGCCAAGCCGAAAATTTAATTAAGGGTCGAATTACTACCACATGATTTAAATGGATTGGTGCAAAAGCAATTATATTGCATGATTTGAAGACCAGTAGAAACTTCTGCTTACAATTAGGTATGCAGTTAGTTACATATAATTTTGTATTATTGCCATAAAATAATTGACGTCGGGGGTTTATCACTACGTTTTGCATAGTATTTATGTTTGAAACATGCAATTTTGTAACATGTCAATTTCTTTTATTTCAAGTAGTAATGGCTTTATACAAATTTGTTTTGATTGCTACAAAATGCTTAAACGGTTTTATATGGAAAAAGTATATAGTTTCAAAATTATATGCTGCCGCTAATACTACATAAGTCGCTTAATGATTGGTTTCTCACAAATTTTTACTTAAGTCATAAAAAACTACTACAATACAACAATATCGGAAATCTGAATCAGTGCTTGTAAATTTACGATTTTTTCAATTACTTTCTATTTAAATAATGAATAAGAGCGAAGACACGTATGAATAAATAAAGACGAGTATTTCTCATGAAAACGCCCAAGAAACATCTGAAGACCTGGTGGAAAACGAACGTGATGATTACATGATGGCTTATATTTTTATCCACGCCTTATTTAAGTTTTTATTTAAATCGATTAAACGCATTTAAAAACTTTTTATGACTTTAAGCAATTTTGTCATTGATTTATGACATAAAGCTGTTGTATCATTATTACGAATGTTTGTAGATTTATCATATAAAAGTGTTTTTAGGTAAAAAGCTTAACGTCACTATACAACTAATTACACAGGTTAAGTTTAACACAATGCTGACATTAAAAGATCTTACATTACAATTAAAGTTTTGAATATTAAATATGTTTACAAATTCTCACATAAAAGTCTTATCTAAAGAATTTACATAAAAAACTTACAATTAAGTAATTAAAACTTCCTCAGTTTTTACGAACTCAACTAGTTTGTACACGACACTTTACATTTTAAATTCTAACGTAATATATGTAAATTTTCATGTTTTACAATTAGCCTAACTGAAAGCCATGCAACATATTAAAATCTAATTTTCCAAAATTAAAAGAGACACTGTCATATTAACAATTTCATTTAGGGCACTTAAAAGTGTCTTTTGTTTCATTTTGAAAAAACTTCCGACTTCCAATTCATTTGCATACAAAGCTCTCAACCGCTTTCGCTCAATGCTTTTGTATAACCTTCGTTTCCAGAATCATAAAAACTTGTCTCTAACCTCAGGTAATATTCTGCAAAAGCTGTAGAGACCAATAGTAACGACAATCGTTGCCAGGTCAAATCCTGCAAATATGAGAAGAACCCATACCGGAATTTTGGAATGAAATTTAATGCAGACAAAGCTCGTGATTATATTTATGGTTATACCGATAATAATCCAAAAAAATTCTACTCCAAAATCGTTGAACGCTCGAACAGACAATACGCTTTTCAGGAAGAGGTTTCTTGCAGCTTTAAATCTTATCATATATATTACTTTCCCGTTCTTGACTTTAAAAAATGCAGATTTGAGCAAAAACTGAGATTCAAATTGAAATGTACAAGTGTACAGAAGTGCTTGCGCTATCAAGCGGGCAACGGGTAAAGCAAAAGCTCCAATGTATAATGAGCACATACCGGCTTTTAGTAGAGAGTAATCCTTTCCATTGAAATATTTTGGTGGAAACAAAGAAAATATCAAATAAGCAGGCGTCGATGTAGTGAGAAATGAAATGAAGGTTGCAATTGCAGTTCCAAAACGTGAAACCAAAAATATGTTGAGCGCAATAATTTCGAAGAGAAGACTTTCCTTAAGGTCAGCTCCAAACTTTATATTTAAAATAGTTGATATTCGGTTTTCTGGATTCTCAGGGGGAAAGTTGAACAGAGTTGGAGTTCCTTCAGCAGACATCTGACATTGATATTGCGAGTAATTGATTCAGAAATCGGAGTTTCTTTTATGCTCAAGTTTAAGGATGTTGAATTGTTTAAGGTGTCGTTTCGTTTTTGGTTAAACCGATTAGCTTGATTCATCATCCAAGCTGTTACGTCGCCCCCGTGCTTAAATGTCCTATTAGATGTTAGTGCAAGGAGATATAATGCAACGTAAAGCCCTTGAAGAACAACAGACAAAATCATTTCAAATTATGAAGTCCCGTCTCCTTCGTTGTTAGAGTTGAGAGATGACTTGAATCCTATACAGGATGCCACCCAACCAGCTACCATATTAAGAGTCAATACCGTCTGTCCCACAGGGAAGGAATAATTTTTGTTTTTTGCATAATATTTAATAGTGACTTCAGATAAATCTTATTCTGACATATATTATAGAGTAACTCACTGTTAGTTAACATACAAAATTTCAGACACAAACGTTGTTGTATATCGGAGTTATATAACAATTTTAAAATAGCACAAAATTTGACTGTCCCAAAATAAGAAATATTTTTTAGGTAAGTGTAGATTATATCAACAAAACATGCAGATTTTACGTCAAATCAGGAAAAAAAGCCTCCTTTCTTAACAATAACTTCAAAAATTTGATTTTTCATAGAATCTGAGAGGTGTTTCAGAGATTCATGAGGAATACTTTCCCATGCCTCGTATATGGCAGCCAGAAACTCATCACGGTTGTTGTATTGGCGTCCATGCGTGTAAACTCTGTGTGACATCTCTGCCCAAACATTCTCCATTGGATTTAAATCAGGACTTCGAGCTGGCCATGGCAAAAGGTCAACTTTCTTTGCAGCAAAAAACTCTTTTGTGGAAGCACTAGTGTGAATTGGGGCGTTGTCCTGCTGAAACATCCAGCCCCGCCCCCCGCACCTGACACCTTTCCTATAAGATTATTCGATATAATCTGCTGGTACCCTTCCGAGTTAGTTTTGACATGGTTTTGGTAGATTTTGACCTGCTTTGTGCCATTAAAACAAAATGGGGTTTACTCTCCATTTACCCCCATGTTAAAAACGGTAACTTTGATCTCTTAAAACACCATGATCGCAATTTTTTCGAGACTTGTGCCCATTGACAAAGTTACTCAGCTTGACAAGAGCTGTCGATTGGTATATACTTTTTTAGCGATTATCAAATAACCCAGACCCCAGAATCAAAGACGTAATCAAATGTTGGCAGTGTGAATTCTGCTGTTACAGTTTGGATATTTACTGGGAATGCAATGAATGCCATAAACTTTGGAAAACCCATTTTAAAATATTCATTGGAAAATTTTGAAATTTCTAAGCTTTTAACAACGGTAAATTGAATAAACTAGAGAAAACCGTAGAATGAATAATTATTCTTTTAAAAACAGAATGGAAACTACTTTTTCAGAATCAAAAGAGACAGTCATTTCAAAAATTTCATCCAGGGCGTTCAAAAGTGTTGTCTTTTTCAATTCAAAAAAGACTCCTGCGTTAATATTAATTGGATAAAGGGCTTTTAGTTGTTTTCGCTCAACCCTATACAACATTCTCTTCCAAAACGATAAGTACTTGTCTCTCTCATCTGGGTATATCATACCAAATCTGTAGAGACCAATGGTGACAACAATAGTTCCCAAATCAAATCCTCCAAATATCAATACAAGCCATGCAGGAATGCCCGAGTGAAATTTAATGCAGACGTAACTTGTGATTATATTGATGCCCATACCGATGTACATGACTACAGGAAAGAAGGTCGTTCCAAAAGCATTAAATGCTCGAGCAAGCAAGATCTATTTCTGAAAAACAACTTTTGCCTTATTAAAAATTAGACCAGTTTTTGGGTTACTTCGATATCCCGGTCGCAGCAAAAACTGGGCCTCAAAATGAAATGTGCACGTGAACAAGAGGCACTGCGTTACCATACGTTCACTTGGTATTGTGACAATTCCAAGATAAAATGAGCAAATCCCGGCTTGAATAAGAAGGTTATTTTCACCCGAAAAATATTTTGGTAAAATCCACGAAAATATTAAGTGTGCTGGTGTTGATCTGCTAAGGAAAGGTGTTAGGATTATTACTGCAGTTCCAACTACGCAAACGGTAAATATGTTGATGATGATTATTTCAAATAAAAACGTTTCTTTAAAATGGTTTCCAAGCTTTGCTTCCAAAAATGCTAACCCACGCGTCTCTGGACTCGCTTAAAAAATAGAAGTTGTTTCCATTAAAACAGTAATTGTGATATTGGTTATCTTTGATAATTACCTTTAATCGGTTTTCCTATTTTTGCCTCGTACTTCCGTGAAAATTGAAACCGATACGCTTGATTCATCATCGATGTTGTTACATCACATCTGTGTGTCAGAGTCCATAAGCAGTTCAGTGAATTAAGATACAGACCGACGTACATCCCCTGAAGAACAAATGATATAATCTTATTCAAATCAGATGCCTCAACTTTATCGTTTTTTATGTCAAGAGATAATTTGAATCCAACACAAGAAGCAATCCAAATAAGAGCTACGTTGAAGACCAAAATAACAGACAATATCTTATGCGCCAGAGTATGATTTTGACGGAAACGGTTTTCCTCCATGCAGTACTCCACATTCATAGGAAGCAGAGTTTGCAAGTAATTTTGAATTTTTAGCACTGCACCCCACATTTTGGAGAGTTTATCAAGAGGACACTATACGGAATGAAAATTTTCTTATGTGCTGATATTTTGGACAAATTATCAATAGTTGTTCGTTTTTAGTGAATATATGACAAAACGATCAAAATTTATTGCCGTAACTATTTGCCACTATATTTATTGCTAAACTACATAAAAACATTTCTTTAGTTATAGGTATATTCTTGAAAATAATTATTTAGGGGAGTAGTTTCACATTCCCACTGACTTGAGATAATATGTGGGTACATGAATATACAATACAATTACTTCGAACAAAAAAAGACTCGCCATGAGTTTATAAGTCAATTCACTGGATAACATAAGACTTTCATGGGTTAACTTATATGCAGTGAATTGTGAGTTTGCGTAAAGATAATTCTAGTAATATACCACATTGTCAACTATGCACTTATTTGGTAAATCTTTTATTAACCGTAATTAAAGCCTTTAATAATTTAATTGGAAAACTATCTAAAATAAATGCTACCAATGGTTACTATATTACAATTAGAAATCCTTTTTGATTGAGTAATACAAAATACATTTAACATATATTTCCGTTCTGTCAGCTATATTACAATCATACCAGGGATTGTAATATTAAATTGCCGAAGTTATGTAAGATATTACAACGCGTGACAAAGAACAGATTTAATTTGCTGCTGAGAATAAAGAAAGTGGAGACAATATTTCCTAATATATAGGTTTCAATGGACTTAATGATATACTTCAAGAATGGTAATTCAAACATTTTTGGGTCAGAAAATAATACGTGAAAGACCAGTGATTAGTGACGAGACCGAAGCGATATGGAAGCTTATTTGGAAAATTGTTAAAATGGGTTACAGGGTTCTTTGCATTTTTAAAATGAAATTGCTGGCTTTTTGAAGATTGCAATTTATAAATCATTTTATGTCCAGATAGGATGATCTACTTACGTTGCCTAAGTTTAAATTCCTCTATGTTGTGATTTTACCTTAACTTCTTTTACTATTACAACTTTAAACGTACAAAGAAGTACTGAAGTTGCATATAATTGTAAAACTTCGCAAACATACAAAATTTCCCACGTTCAATTCATCATTTTATTATTCTGGTATAGAAAATAGAACAAAGAGAAAGTAGTCTCATGCCACGCATGCATAATGCAAGTGTTTACTGCTCCATCTTAATTGAATTTGTAAATTACACCTGCCATCACACAATTACCTGCCTTTTTCTACACACGCGTAATGTGATAATAACATGAACAATTATTCCTCTGGTGTAGCTTGAGCTGACGACAAACCTTTGCAGAAATTTCATTAACTGATTCATATATTTGAAAAGAAATATCGCAATATCGCCGTTTTTGTCACTTCCTTTGTTTATCGTCTTGCACAGTGGATTCCAATGCGTGTACAGATCAAACAAAATACTATGAAATGTTCATATTCGTTGTGTAATCGAGTTTTGGGAAGCCGGAGTTAATAAATGATGAGAAAATTAGAGCGAAACCATGAGCAATGGATGTCAAGATTTGTGCCACCTCTCGGGTTTGGCACTTAAATTTAATCAAGATTCTAAACTAACCTGAAAAATGAGCCTAAAAAGAGTAGTATTGTATTTTTCTAATTTAAATTCTATCGTTTTTAACCTTCAACTATTTATTTGTTTTTAAGATGTTATGTTGATTTTGGCAAAAACACACAAAAAAGCAGGTTGTTTTTTCATTTGGAAAGTAACATGTAGCTCTAAAGGTGATCGCAGCGACTTGACCTCTTGAACTGAACAAAACAAAAACTCCACTGGTTACGATGATGTGAAAGATGTATAAACAATCTAGAGTCGTCAAACCCAAAATATATCAATGACAAAATTCGTTTCATCAACTTTCAAGATTTTACTTACTTACAACACGTGCACCCAAGTTCATTTTGCAGGAGAGACTTTTTGTCTTTACACAAGCCCATTTATCCACAAGTATTTTCCATAATTTTTGAAAAAAACCCTAATGACAAATATACAATTAATTTTCATAAGTTTATAAATCAAAACCTGTGAACAAAAATTAACAAACCTTCTGGTATAAATTTCATGCAAATTGTGTAGTATCCTTCATTGACTTTTTACCTGAACCGAAAGACCAATTAGGAAAGTTGCTTCAAAATTTGATTGGACATATTTGTCACGTCAGTAGAGACTACTTTGTATTTTATCTTTAAAATACCGTAACTAAAAGTGTGCAAAACAATAATTTTGATAGATTGAGTTTGTCAAATAGCATCAAAATAGTTTTAAAAACTCGCAACTTCGTACCTGAAACTCAATATTGGTACTAAATCGCGAGTAACAAGTCACAATCCCCGATATGGTGGTACTAAGTGACGATAAAAACTTAGAAAGGTTTCCAGCAACTCCCTCATCAAAAAAGACAAAAATGAGTACGAAGAGTCATAGCTAAAGGCAAATCATTGTTAATAATAATAATTGTTAATAATTGTTATCAGCAGAAGTTGCATATAAACCAACTTGAGTTTTGGAAAGGGAACAATCTAACTAACAAGCTATAACTTTAAGCTATATAACCGTAAGCTATAACTTTGCGGTTGTTCTTGTAATTTCAATTTTTGCAGCCTCATATCAGTTGTTAGTCTTGGAAGTGTTGGATAGTGCTATGTGACTAGACATGAAACAGAAGAAGCGTTTGCTTAATAAACCTTGATTGAAGCCGACTTTTGAATGCATCGCATTCACTTTCCTTCGCTCTTTGACTAGATATTGATTAGAATTAGTATAGAAGTCCTCCATAAACTACAACTACACGGCTTATTGTAACGCAACTTACGCAACCGATTATAGCAAATATTTCCATGTTTTTATGATCATGTATCTAAAGCATTGAAATTCCAAACATAGATGTACATTTGGAATATGTTGTTTAACATTCGATGCCCATGTATTCATACGGCTATTCAATGATTCCATGATTCTGTTACAATACTTACAATTATAAGAACATCCGTAGGGTTAAAGCTTAGTTAGATTGTTCCCTTTAAAATTCTACTCAAGATGGTTTATATGAAACTGCTACTGATAACAATTAATGATTTGCCTCCAACTATGACTCTTTGAATTCATTTTCAG
>JAQIXX010007741.1:0-10453 GCA_034700605.1 Willowsia nigromaculata | reverse complement strand
ATTTATAGTCTAATTTCGCCCCGTTTTGTTTATTTTTGCCACAATTATAGCAGTTTCTGTAAAAAGTTTGTCAAATTCCGTCGCAAGGTCTCTATATCCTGTTGTCAGGTTTATTTTAGTTCTTTCACTTTTCTTGTTCCAATAAGTTGAGCACAAGTCGCTGTGTGTAGAACATGCCATTTATGGGAGAGTGGTGTTAAATGTTCGTGTTGAGATTGCGGAACCGGACAAGACTGATATAACGCTAACGTTTGCAATTTGCAACAAATTATTCATCAGCAGTAATATACCACCAAGAGGTAATAAAAATCTAGTTTATGACTTTTATTTTCTTCCTGTATAATTTTTTATAGTGAAACAGTTCACCAGCTTAACTTGCAATGTACCGTCTCATTTGCCTAACTCACTGATAGCCACATTCATTTTCATTCAAAGGCAGATTTCCCTTAGAAGACCCGCTTAAAGATTCATGGGCATGTTTTATGCTCCGTTGTAAGAACCGAAACCTAAAAACTTTCTACCCAGCAAAACGTTTAGAGGTACACGCTAAAAATCTTATGGGAATAAACTTTTAAATCCCCGTCTATTCCATGACCTAGCTGCTACGATTACTGCACACAAATTCTATTGAAAAAGTTTGAAACTGAGAAATGAAATGGGAATAAAGACTACAGTAGGATTTATTTAAAATCTTCCAAACTACACGAGTCTATAAAAATGCATTTTTAATCAACTTTCAATTGTTGACTATGGGTTTGCAAGTATACATACTTTAAATATGGTATGTGGTACAGGAAAAGCAAATGATATTTGTGCAAAAAACTTTAGAAAGTGAATGGCCTTGGAATTTATGACTAAAAGTTTTAGGTAGGGTACATTTTTATAACTAATTGAAGTTTTAAGTATCTCAAACTAGCGGATGACTTTCATTACATTTTTGATTACATCATATAAGTTTTATTTCGTATTTTTCAAATAACAAAATTTACTGTGAAGTTAAAATAAAAGGGGTAAAAAGGCATAAGCATTAGGTTTAATTATTAATAGGGGTTTTCACTTGTGCCGTTCGTTTTATTTGTAGTTACACCTTTCTCTAGTTACATTTAGTATTCCATTTCCATTGAACATAAATACAAAACAGAATGTTTGTTTAACTGATAATAAACTTCTATAAATAATATTATATGGTTCGTATTGGAAATATAGGAAAAACTCCTGATTCCCAATTTCCCGAAATAAATTTATAATTCGCATCGAAAAGATAAAACTAATACTGTCAAAAATTAATTTCAGTTCAGCAAGTTTATTGGCTCCATGTCTTCTATTTCATTGAAAATGTTTCGTTGGACAAACGCAAACAATATTGAGTGTGTAGTGTACAAACAACTATCCGTGCCACCATGCATTATCGACAGTGTTAACTCTATAAGATAGGTCGCTCACCTTTATCTGGGTCTCCCCTTTTTCAGTAGTCTGTACGGAGAAATTCACGTGGAGGTAATTTACACTGACATTAAAGCTGCAATGCAAACTGTTCAGATTTGTGCACGTCTTTTTACTTCTATTGTACAAACTTTCTGGAAACGAAACGCACGCACGCCAGTGTAGTGTGCTACCATTCCCAAACATTCCTTCACGCGTCAATGATATTATATTCAGTAGACGGCTTTTATGTAGCTTCTTAGAGGGAGGGAATTCTTTGCGTTGGTGAAAATAGTTCTTGTGGGATGTTCGATTCACGCACAATTTCGTTTCACCTACATTAGCAAGAAAAGTGCGTTTTGCTACTACAACCTTACTACTTTATGAACATTCGAGTATAGACTCATGTTTGTAATTTGTATGAATATACTTGCTCACGGTGATTCTCTCAAGTGTGTAGTATAAAGATATACCCAGGTACTTCCTTATGTGAAAATGATTTATTTGACATTTTACATCCATTGTTATGTATATTCCCATTGTAATGTCAGAACACGCATATTGCGTGTAGCCGGCCTATTTCTCGACACAAACAAGGTGATGTCAACCTGCGTGTCTGAATCAGGAATTTGTTTCCCATACCATGCCATTTTTGTACTCTTTTGCTACTCAAAACCTGCTAGTTAGAGTGAAAGTGAAAAAATACAAACTCACTGTCAGGACTTGTATTTGTGAGGCGGAGCCCGCTACTAAATGTGTTCCATTATGTCATTCTGCATCATATATCCTATTTTGCACATCACAACTACATTAGTAGCTGTTAAAAGCAAGGATATTATAAGTAGCAACAGTAATAAACCTAAAAGGAGAAAGCATATCGCAGTAAATTTTTCAAGCACATTCTATGAAAGTAGGAGAACCAAAAATAATTTAAGCAAGTAGCGTTTGTTGATAACCCATGTGTGTTTGTTTAGATTTTCATTTACGCGGTTTCGGTTTCGTACTTCACTTATCAAAAATCAGCCTCTATCCATTTGCTGCTAACGTGACTTGCTGAATTTTCAGAGTCTGCCAGATTTTCGAACTTTACAAACCAGTGCAGTATAAGCAATGGTTAAATCACAACTGTTTTTGCAAATTTTGTAGTTAATTTATTCCTCAACTTGATTTTGTATTCCTACATTTCTAAGTGAGAAATGATTTTTGGCGAAACTCATTTACTAAATTGCCATGTTATAGCTATTTAAATGTGAAAGTCCACTCATTTTAGCCAGCTACACTCACCCACGCCAACCCACCTACATTTTCATTTCTTTCTGACTCAATATTTAAGCATTTATCTTTATGGCCAGGAACCTACAGCTAAAGGTGCTTACTTAATATGTGCGAAAGAAGGAGATGACTAATTGTTAATTGAAAATGTGCAACAACCTCTGCTATTCAAAGAAATGTTTTTAAAATCATGCTAGGAAATATTAGGGATCGACAAAATTAGTTACAAAGCAAGTCTTAACGGATAACATTCATTTTTACTTATATGATATACAATTGTGCGTACATGACGAAAAGACTGATAGAATTTAGCTCAACATCAAAAGTTCATCAGAGTTTATTGAAGAACGCGTGCATGATATCGATTGAAATTTGCACCTTCCTCCGACTTTCACCAAAATAACGCATAACTGTTGATATATGCGTTATACTATGTAAACCAATGAGTAGCTGAGTGATTCACTGTCATGGCACGATACTGAATACCAAAGAGGAAAGTGGGTCTACGCATTTGTGAACAATTTATGAATGAGAATATGGGTGTGCCAGAAAATAACAATGCCGACATCACATCGTTTACAGGTTACTGTGCAAAGTGAAATTTCTTGTCTGTAACAAGCATTTCCTAGCACCATTCATTCGTCACACGCTAGCGGTCGATGAGTAAATTCTTTTAGGAAGACATCAGAAACATGAAACCTTGTTAAGGCTAAAGTAGAATGCCTTGTAGCATCATCACGCATTGTGATTCACAAGTAGTACTAATTACAAGAACATAATGTGCGATGACTTGGGTTGAACAATTTTACTTTGTTTATTTGGTCAATGCTGTCATTAAATCACAACATCTAACCCTCTTTGCGTGTCTCTGTTTTTCACAGTAAAGTTATTTCCGTTAGACGCGCTCGAGATTTAAGTTTTTTATGGCATAGGAAATCATGAGTTGAAAAAACTATAATACCCTACTCTTCAAGCCAACAATAAGCTTGCAAAATCCAAAAGATTGGAGACTTAAAGTCGTCCCAAATTAAAATCGCGTTTAGATTTCTGGCTCAGTGACCCATCCTATATTGAAAATGTTTTCAAAGTGTGTGATGGACTGAAATACATTTTGTTTATTCAACGTTGTACAGCTTCTGTTGGTGCTCTAGCTTTTAGACTGACCGTAGGGGATTTAACTTTCCTCAGTAATCATGATGACGATAAGCCTACATTTTCTCCTGTAAACTAAAACTATCTTCTTGGAAAACCAGCCAACCACCACTGTCTATGAACTATAGCAGTTACGATAAACCTGTCTTATCTATCTAGGTTTACTAACATGATGAGTTTGGGATCCATGAAATAAAACAACTTTGCCATAAAACAACAACAAGTAAATAATGTAAAACTTCTAGATCACACAAACTCTTTTGTATGTTGAGGTGGTGCGGAACACATACTTGTAGTGATTTCACCGCTACTGAGGAGCAGCTACTTTCTCATCAAATCAGTACACAGAGTTTCAGACACATAGACACTCGACATCAGGGGTTTGCATACAGGGTGCCTATAATAATCTCTTTCTACCAACAGAATTGAAACAACAGCAGAGAAAACCACTTGGGGTTTGCTTCCAAGGGGAGAGGATAGAGTGCAAATGTTTTCTCCACTAACAACAATGATAATAAAATGTGAACAAGTTCTGGCTCTTCTGTCTTTCCTTTCTCACTTTACTCACGTATCTCGGTAAAGAACTTCCTCCTCAATGCATATGCATTTACTACACTGATGAGCCAACAAGCCCTTCTTTTTAACACCTCCTCCGCATCCAAGCGCTTTAGGTGGATGATAGCACCTAAATTTTGTATACGGCAGGGGTATATTGATAATGTGTGCACCTCTCATCTCTCTCTCACTCTCTCATTTAAGCTTAACGTTACCTTGAAACTAATTTAGTATAGACTACTGATTTTCCCTCTACAACTGTAGGTGGATTTTCAAAATGTCATTTAAAGAGATGAAGTGTTAGTTACACTACGTTGTATTCATTCATCTCATTTTGCAGATTTTAAAGCATGGAATATTATAATTTGATGATGCAATGCTCTATCAATGTATGCGAATGCGCAGATGAAATGTATAAAATATTGATAATTCTTATCAAGACTGCCATAAGATCCAGGAAGAATATAATGCTTCTTATCTCTCAACTGCCATAATCTTCCTTTTCTGCATGTACCATGAACTCTACCATTAAATCTTATTATGTTCGTGTCTAGATTTGAATTCATGTGCATCTCAAGAAAGGAAAGAGTTTACATACAAATACGTATAGTATTCCAAAATTTCCTTTTTATCTCAGAGTTGAGAAACGGAGAAGAACCTATCACCTTGGGTTTAAATTAGAAACTTATGAAAAGCCTTCAAAAGCATCTGAAAAATGTAATGAACCTTCGATTTCGATTCTAAGGGAAATCGGCTTAAGACAGAACAGAATGTCACTCCTTATAATAAGAGTATATTTTCAGAAATCTTATTTTAGTCGCAATCACAATCTGGTTGGAAACTAGCTAGCTACTACTGCTTCTACCCAGTATGATCATTAACTTTATTAATGTCTATTACTTTTCGACGTTCTCCTATTATGATTACGTTACAACCTGGTGTACATTAATATTTTAAGAACCACAATGTTAATAATCAATTATGACTTCTCGCTGATCCTTAGTAAAATAGTACACTTCATTGATTTGCATCAACGTAACTCGGATTTTTTCAATACGTACTATTAAGCTTTAAATAGTTTTATAGGAATAGTAATTTTCTAGCTACTTAAATACAACCGTGTTCAATGTGAAGTTTGATTAGTGTGCCACCACCTTTGCATCTTATCTTTAATAACTTCCCATCCTTCACCCATTCAATAATATTTTCTAGTCATTGAAAATGTAGATGTGGAGCTTATCCGTACAAAGGGAATGATTATAGCATCTGTCACTAGAGTTTTTCCTTAATCTTCGTAAATACTGGTAATAAGGGATGAATTTTAAGGGAGAAAACCCCAGTTTGAGCGCATCTTATGTATATTCCTAAAAGTAAGCACGTGCAATAGATAGAAAGTAAAGTAGTACAACAATCTTAAGAGTACAATACCACTGCTACTCTGCCTGGTAAAAATTTGGCTATTGTTAAAGCTTCTCGGAGGAGGAATCAATCCATCAAAGAGGAAGATTTGTTGAAAATGTAAAGAGAACACATGCTACGTATCTCACTATCATATCATTATGAATTACGCCTCCACGTACTTTTAAAAGGATCAAACTAATGTAAGGGAGCCAGGAATAATGAATCAAGACGTTGATCTAGTCTACAATAGTTGTGGTATCGTGATGTTTTATATTCTGCTACCATACACATGCAGCACTTAACCAAGTTGTTTTACTTAAACAGCTCAACAAAACATTTGATTTACTGAGAATACAAACTCTGCAATTTGATTTTGCAACATTTCTTCAAGCTATTGATACTATAATACTTTTTACTTCTCCTAATATTTTATGGTTGTTTATTTAACAATTCAACTAGCTGTAATATCTAGTGAATGCGTTGGTTCTCGGCCCTCGGTACTATCTAGCTTCTAACCGTTTAGGTGCGGGATTTGGGATATCCTATCTATTTTTCATGTATTCAAGGGGTACAACTGGTACGAGACTCACTGGAAATAGGAATTTATAATCGCTTCACAATGCCTTGTAACAATCATCAAATATTCTTTGGTCCATTGTGCAACATAGTTTAAAAGTAACCATGCTCTGTATAAATTCGGATTACATTTATGTTTAAATCCCAGAAACACATTCGATTGTGTATGGTGGGTTCAATCAAACTGTTTTTCGTAGTTTTAAATATATTTTGGAAGAATTCGTAGGTGATGACAACAATGAATATAAAATTTAAGTAGTTCAAGCCTTTGTAAAGTGAAATTGAGACTGAAATTTTTTCTCCCTCTGGCTAATTATGAGGATAAGAGCATAGCGCATTAAAATCAGGTGGAGAGTCTACAAAATGTAATTTAGAGTTTCAATTGTGTTCAATGGTTTTTAGAGTAACAACTTCTTTCACTGAAAATATAATTAAAACATTAGGAGACATAATACAATATTCTTTCTCTTAAAATTCCATGTTCACAACTGTCCATAAAGCACACCAAGCGTTCACATAAGCAATATTCATGGTGCTGATAAGCTTCCGTCTAATTTCACGATTATGTTCCGTCATTTTCAGAAAAAAGTACCACACACGTTATCTGTACACTTTGCAGGGACCACCAAGGGACTACCGCTAATGTGCATAGTGCGACGCATTCTTATTATAAAATAAAGACAACTCATGTAGTGAAAGAAGAGACGAGGACTTTGTAACAGTGTCACAAGAAGGCAGTCATCTCATTAGTTACTCAGTGTACAATGGGTATACAACATATCTGAACTTTGGTATGCTGGTTTTTTATAATAAAAAAATACAAGGAGACACATCCAGCTCAAATTGTATATTATTATAAATGAATTGGCAAGCAGAGTAGATAACAAGCTCCCTTCCGAGTGGAGGTTTTTGGGTATGCCTATGTCTCCTTATTGTATACATATTTGTGGAAGGTACTATTTTTGGATGTTTTTCCCCGCGAAAGGATATTTTTCGTTGCTATTATATAAATTGCGACAACCATTAGGTAGCGTTATACAATTTAATCTGAAAGAAAATGTAGAAAAGAACAATGGCAATATAATATGTACACATCAACTTTCACTGACGATAGTGGTGGAAAACGTCAAGAGTATTTTTGTTGTTGCAGGCACATATTATCACACCAATCCTGCCAAAAGTAGACGCGATGATTATGTTGCTCATCATGTACAAAGTACATACATACTACTACTCAGAGAAATGCATCAGGTATAATGAGTCATGTTCGCGTAGGATAGAAGTGAAGTAATAAACTGTAAGTGTATAGTCGATCTTAGTTAATGGTGGAAAATATAACAATAACAATGGTATATACATCTAGAGAAAATGAAGTAACGTATTGCATTGCACATTGCCACCACTGGAACCACTATACTGCTGCTTCCTAACTACTTTGTGAAAAGACACACAGCTACCCAGTAACATTCTCAAAAAAATGAGGACAAAAAATCGGGAGATGAGAGCAGAGAAATCGGGAAACCGGAACTTGTGTATAAGCTAGACTTTGCCTTGTTCTTGGTGCTTTTTCCTGCTTTTCTCCCCTTTTCTCACTTTCTCTTTCTTTCCTCCATAAACAGGCATGACACACACATGGACTAGCACATCCCCATTCCCCGTTCTCAACGATCTTGCATGGCCTCCGTGATGCCTTCAAACAGCTTTCTCCTCATCTCCAACATGTGACTAGTATTCAGTGGAGTAGCTGCTAGCTCATCTGAAACTTAGCAGCAGTGGAACTCCTCTTAGGAAACTAATAATGAGCACAATACATACATGTACGAACAGAAAGAGTATACGTTTTTGTGCTTGATTTTTCTCTTTCTCTCGCATAGACAGTAAAGAAACTGGTTCTTATCTTTTTTCTCTATGCTTCCGTGCTCGCTGAGTTTTATTTGTGTAAGAACATATAATGAGAATGCTTGCTGGCAGAAGAAGAGAGAGGAAATAAAAAAGGAGACAAATGAAGTTTACTCTCTTACCTCCCATGAAAGAGTTTGAGTTCAGAAAATTGGTCGAATACTCATTTCTCTCTCCTGCTCCTTTACACTTTTTTGTTTCTTGATCGCTTGGGTATAAATATATGGGTATTTTCAGGCTTTGTCTTCAGACGTATAATTATTATTCCTTGTAGGCCAAGAAAAATAATTTACCTAATGGAACAGGTAGTAGTGGTATTTAACGTTTTTCTTCATATTGTTATTGAATCTGCGGAATGGAAAGGTAAATGAAAAGAATTCTTGTGGTGAGTACACTTCTGCTGTTTCAGCCTAGATCTTTTTATGCGCCCGAAAGAAAAGGTTTATAGGTGTCATTAACCACAATAAGTGGCTTTCTTTTGAAAGACGCCTTGTTCATTTAGCTTAGTATTTTATGAGCAGCAATGTGTGTGATGCAGTAATCTCCAGAAATGCTGAATTACTAGTTCTCATCATAAATGGAAAGGAAGAAAGAGCTGTGGTATGGATGAGTCAAGAGAGGCATGGAATGAGTTTATATGCTTTTATATTCAGCTGTATCGATATAGTAGGTCAGATCGTCAATTGCATAGGCCGTATTTTTAGGGGGAAACCGTGATAGTATAAAATATTGTTAGTTCGTCTTACCTGAATCGTACATGTTATCACAAAATTCCACTGTTTTTGTGTGGGTTATGTCCTTGTGAGAGGCAAGGAACAAGACGACTTCCGCCTTTTCATTTTTTATTGGAACGATATCCAACAAACACCAGAATGGTATGTTATTCTTTTTGTACAGAATCACTTCCATCTTGAGCTCCGACTTGAATTCCAGAGCTTTCTCTATCTGGGCCTTCTGCTCCTCCGTGGTGTCTGGCCCGTATAGGAATTTACAGGCACATCCCTTCTGCATTATCTGAGCTCGGGGATACCCCGTCAGCTCGCAGAAGCCATCAGAACAGTAGACAATGGGATGGGCGGTTACCTGAGCATTTCCGAGAACGAAATTGGAATCTGAAATGCATATCAAATTAAAAAATAATTAAGCCTTATGTCATATCATATTATTTATATTTGTGTATCTTTTAATAATTAACTCATGTGCTGAAGAGATGAAGCATGAGTCATGTGCTGGCAATTTATGATAAAAAAGGTACATACATAGCATTTCATGCCATCCTTACTATACAAACAACCTGCCCCTACTCTATTGTCACTCTAAACCGTGGAAAATTCTTTTTCAATTTCATTGGAAAATGTTTTCCAATTGAGTAGAGACTTGAAGCATGTCAAAAAACGTGAAATCTATTGCTTGTCAGCAACGCTGAGACACAAATGTACGCACCAGTCAATCTTTTGAAGAATTTATCATCCATCAACGGGTACAAGTTTGTGATTTGACGTTGTGTTTACAACGAAAACCTAATACCCATTTTCTAGATATTTTTAAAAGGAAATAGAAATTGTATGTGATTTGCGTAATCTTGCTCTTTTTGAGCATTCGGATATCCACATCAATAAGTCAATAAGTACAAAGTATGAGCCTTGGGCTACTGTTTATAATATACCAAAACATTCATACTAATGCTTCAGTATTACGTAGCTACATACATCAAATCTTGGTTCGTTCAAGTCAAAGTCAACATACCAAAACAAAATCAAACAATTCATTTCTCTTTGCCCCTCACAGATACCCCCAAAACTTTACCCCAAAAACTTTCCACCAATACGAACTTGTAAACCTTCTGATGTGATTGGTTCTTATGATTTGTCATCTACTGATGGATACTAGTGGGCTAGTGTGCATTATTAATGATCTCTGTGAATACATGCTTAGATTCTGCAAATGTTCAAATTACATCATTATTATTACGTAGATGAATCGTAGATGAAATCTTAGTTATGCGATTGTTGTGTTTGTCTGTCTGTCTGTCTGTCTGTCCGTCTGTCCGCACGATATCTCGAGAACCGCTTGACCGATTTGGACCAAATTTGGTATGAAAGTTCCTTAGGTCAAGGGGAAGACCCCTATTGATTTTGGGGTCAGTAGGTCAAAGGGGTCAAAGGTCACGGGGTCA
>JAQIXX010007740.1:0-10453 GCA_034700605.1 Willowsia nigromaculata | reverse complement strand
GGGCAAATGGTTGTTACCAATGAATTCAGCATGCCCGATTTCATAGAAATATACTAATTTCAATGAAAACCCGATGTAACGATGCTTGCACATTCCTGGTTAGTGTGCGGTGATATGATAGGGGTGGCTGGTTTGCTTCTCTTCAGCTATACTCTCGTTTACATTTTACTTGACACTGGTGGTGGTCTTAGAGGTGGTGGTTCTACTAGGTACAATCTCTTCCTTCTCGTTTTTTGTTTCGGAAGCTAAGATGAGTTGAGTCAAAGTATAAAAAATATATAGAGAGAATCCGTTTCAGTTTCTTCCACTTTACTTCTTTCATATACCAGTTTTCAACTAAAGAGATACATTAATACTTTGGTTGTAGAGAGGAGAAACAAAGAAGAAGTAAAAGAATCAAAATGATGAAACTAATGGGATATAACAGAGAATTCCAGTTTTTTCTTGTAGCGTTCTGTTTCTCTGGTCTGGTGTAGTTGTAATAGTTCAAGTAATAGTTACACAAGTCATAAGAGAAGCGAGAGAGAGAAAAGAAGAAGAAAATCCTGGCTACTTTTTCTTTCTTCTTTTCAAGATTTTCTTCTTCTCTTGCTTCCAATGTTACTCAATTCCTCAGTTGACTGCTCCCTCCAACTATTACGATAGATTTTTTTAGTGAACTTCCAATAAAATAGAGGATAAGTGCTGGGAAAAAATAATGGAGGAAGGAAGGAAGGAAGTAGAATGCAAGCAACGTGATTCAAGTCGAGTTGGGATTCTTTAAGTTTTATTTCCATTGAAACTTGTGTTTTTTAGCTCGATCGAATGTTTCCACTACTTTTGGAGACTTCACATCAATTATTCGTCTAAATGACACTTTGTCCTCCCTCTCTTTCTTCAGCCCTTCATCAGCAGCAGTGCATATCAACTTCAACCTAAAACAACGTTTCAAGTTTCAAACACTTTTTTCCTCTCTCTTTCAATGTATTCATCAGACAAAGAATGCAAGCACAAAAATGAACATATCGGGTTAACTTGCTTTCCTCGGTGAAAGTTTAGTTACGTAGGTACTAGCGTTTATTCTATAACAATACCATCCACCCAACGCCACGATCATGGATTTCTTTCACATCTAGTTCCACCTCCACCTTTTTTGTTATGCTTGGCATGTGATATATTAGACAAATGTAATAGATGCTCACAGAGGGCGACGACGACGACGATGATCTGAATATGTTGATGATGATATTACAAGGAACACAACTATAGTGGTGATGGTAGTGTTGTAATAGTTTCAGCATTTTTAGGAGATATACATACAATTTACAATTCCCTGCTCTGTCGTAGTCTCATTTCTTGTAATGCGTGTAATTGTTGGGTTTTCTCCTTTTTTCCAGGAGAAAGGAAGAAAGATCGCATGAGAAATGTAAAGTAGTAGAAGGATGACGATGGGAAAAAATGAAAGTGACTGTGAGCTCTGAGCAGCTTGACGATTAGGGTGGGTGGGAAAAGGGGAAAATAGCTCGTGAATGGATCTAATAATGTGTACTAATCCAAACCAAATGCATAGTCACTTTCAAGGAAGGAAAGTTTTTTCTCTTTATTTACTATTCATCTAATTGCGCAGTAAATGAAAGCCTTTTCAGAGTGCATTTAAATGACGCATTGAAGACATACTTTTATTTCATCAATTTGACATCATAAGAAATACTTAAATGGTAATTCGCGCATTTTGATTGTATTTGAGCACGCTATTTAACAAAAAACCTTTTGCTGGTCTGTGTGGTATATTTCATAAAAATTCCATCGGAAAAATCTATTGTAGTGGCTGCTGTTAAGGGTGAAACATTTTGTGGGCGCAGAGTGCATGATGCATTTTAATTATTGTTTAACCTGTGCTAGAACAAAATGAGGCAAGTTGAAAAATGCTGTGAGCGAGTTCACTCAGCTGAAATTTCTGATAGCAAATGTGAAACATGAATCAGAAGTTAATTCAGTATTCTTCTAGAAAAATGAAAGTAATGACAGAAACGAGAGATTACACGGTGCTTTGTTCTACTATAAGATTTCTGGGATTGAAGTATCACGAACGACGAACGTGAAAATGAAAATCCTCTCAGCCTTTTTCTCTACTTGCATGTAGTTCTTCGTCTGGGCTATACTTGTTACATTGTCGAGTCAAATGAAGAAGAAAATAAAGGAAGAACAATAAAATAAAATAAAAAACAAACATATTATGGGATTTAGTTGACTTGCGTATGCGTTAGAGTTTTGTATTCTTTCTTCCAACGACAAAAATTCTTCTCGTGTATATCTTTCGAGCTGTTGCTGCTATTATTATGCTCGTGTTGCTTCCCTGCTTGTTGACTTTCTTGAGGGAGGCATGACATAAAACGACGACACAACAGCACGACGACGAACTTTGTTTGCTGCTGTGTGTCGTGTCAGTCAGGGATTTAGTTGAGAAAAAACCTTTCGCTTTTTTATGATCCAAAAGTATTTGTTTAAGTGTTACAAAACTACACCATATATCCATCGTAGTATTTATTTCCAAAGTAAAAGTTACAATCTGTTGGAAAAAAATCAAGGAGAAAAAGCTTGCAGCACTTTAATTTAAAATACATGAAGCAAAATGCAATGCTTGGAAATAGATTGCGAAAATGTTTTCAGCTCCAGATTCAACTTCAAGACTCTGAGACGTCCAGTTATCGTCTTCTTCTTTGATCCTGAATTTTTTGCTTGATTTAGATTAATTATGTTTTGAGCTGGAGTAAATGCGTGGATTTTGCTGATCGTTTACTTGCATACTTTTTCCAATGCACAAACACCAATGTGCATGCTAAACTCTGATTCTATTTTTTATTGTCACCATTGTCAATTGTTCAGTGAAATACTGAAGGAAACTGGATTAAATGGAAGTGGATTGAAAATTAGTGTTTTTATGAGAATAAGAAATGATTTAACTGAGAGCGCCTGAAAAACTATGTGAATATCTTGAGTGGAAATAGAGTAATAGAGTAATTATTGTTGTTTGTCTATGATTTAAGTAAGATTAACGAACAAAGGAAAGCAATTATGAAGGTTTTTTTGCTGAGATGGTGTATGAGTTAATCTCTAACTTTATTTTCTTCAGCGATAAGCTTTCTAACGCGTATATCAGCATGTTGTGATTCAAACAAAGCACTTAACACAAAGAAATTATGCAGTAGACGTGCATTGCATGTTGACATGGCATTGCACTGATGCACAATGCAGTTTCAAATGCAATGACAATGAAACACGAATAGTGGTGTCGAATGGAAATTTTAATGTATTGTAGGTGGTGAATATGCAGTTTTATGCTTTCGTAATAAGATTAGCGATATGCAACAAGCAATAATAAATTTAAAGGCAATATAATAACCATCAAAGTAATGTTTTACCCATGACCATTTGAGACTTTATCTTGTAGAGTGGTAACTGGCAAGCATTATAAAAAGTTTCTTACATTCGTATCACATGGAATATACATGTAATTGCTTTGTGGCTTGTTGAAAAATTTTATGCAGATAAAGGAGCAAAAATCTTAAGCATCAAAAATATAATCTCGCCAATAAAAATATTTTTTCAAGATTAAGTTTGTAGTGCACTAATGTGTCTCGGCACAGGTAGTGACATTAATTATTAAAAGTGAACATTAAAACTTCAAGTTGTAGCAAAATAAGCAAAGGAGGCACAACCTTTTGGTGTTGTTCCACTGATGAAATCCAAATTGAGAAACCATAATGTATTTTCTTATGATAAGTTATTATGTTTCAATGGTTCGGTATATTGTATAATATTCCTAATGCTGCAAAGACTAAAGTAAAATAATTAAGTTGGTTAAGTGACTGCAACATTCTGTAAAGATATTCCAAATCGGCTGTCGTAGGCGTGAGACAGCAATAGGAAGAATGACCGACGTGCATATTACATGCAAGTGACTTAAACTATGAGTCACATTTTTAAACCTTCACAGTACATCACAAATTGAATGAAATAGATAATTGTAACAGTTTACTTTCAACTATGAAAAATACAAGAACGTCTTTCTTCTTGAAATTCTTGCAAAAGCTAATTCATCTTTGCTTAGTAACAGTAAATATAGAAATAAATGGACATCTGCAGAGTTTTTACTGTTAATCACAATAGAGACATTGGGTAAGACTGCAAAGTAGAGACTAAAAAATCTGAATTACTCTGAATGAGGGTCCCTTTAGTATCAATTCATGTCTATACTTACTTAGGTATCAATTAATGTTCATGCAAGCAAGATTGAATTGAATGAGATTCATATGGGTAATATGGGTAGACAGTGTTAGATTGGCGCATGGTGAGACTCATGCGACATGAGTGAAATAAACACTGACTGTATCAAAAAATCTCACCGCAACCGCAGGACCGAGCGAATACGCGACTTACTAACTGCAAGGCAAAAAGATAATGTGACAACATCCTAACACAATAGTTGTTTTTAAGTTTTATCACAACGAAACAATAAAAAGGACAAAATAGTTTGTTTCATCGCAAAACATCTCTTTTCCCCATCTACACTTGTTTTGTGTGTCTGTCTCAAAGTATTAATTTTTTCGCCAAAGGCAAATCAAATGAAGGATCGGCTATTCTGTTTCTCCCTTGCTGGGTGCCTGCATGTATATAGACGGTGCGGTAATGGAGGGAATCTGAAAGCGTATCCTCATCAAACCAGTATATAGCACGTAAAATAGTGGAGTAAAAAAGCGTGTGAGTTAGCTGCAAGCGACTGACCTTTTCTCTCAGTGTGGATAAAGTGCACAGTCAAAGAAACTCGTAAAAATGGTATTAGTGTCCATGTCCAATTTTATGTGTGGAACGTGTGTGCGTCTTTTCCTCTCTTCTTTTTATTTCCTGACTATGACAGTATCCCAGTGTGATGGCTTTGCTACATCATCGTCCTCCTAGTCATGGAAGTAGAAGTGGCGTCAGCAGTGTTGCTGACGACGCTTAGAAAGACTCACAATCAGTATGTGTTCTTTTTGCTTACTTTACACTGCATAGCTTGCTTAACCCATGTTTTCCCTTTTACTTCACTTCTTTTATCTTTTCACCATTCATTCATTCACTTGCGTAACAATCAGTCAGTCAAGCTCATTTTGTTAGTGTTTCTCTTTCACAAATGTATGGAGAAAATGTAAACAGCTTACTCAACGATACAATTGATACACAACAAACTGAAAAAAGTCTAACGATATTCGGCATACGAGTGGATATGTATGTACTAAGGGTAGAGTACATCTAGAGAATAATGCATACTTTTTCGTCTGCTTTCTCCATGTCTTTATATCTCGCTGGGTATTGTCTACAAAGAGTAAAGTGGTATGGCATCTGCTGGGGAAATGGTGGTGGCAGAAGAGTAATGAAAAAACGCTATAAAGTTTATCAGTTTTCATCAGCGAATATGAAAGGGAGAATGTTCACGTTCAACATTCTCTGCTCCACACAGTAATCCGGATTAGTGGTTGTCCGTTATTACGACATGGATATGATTACTGCTCTGTGGAGGTTGCTTTCTCTATTTTTTATGTACAAGCAGAGCATAGTATCACTAGTGTCCGCTGTACTTACTACTAACAAGCAACAACAGAATGAGAGAAAGCTGATGCTGGAATGAGGATGGTCATTCCCTTACTTAAGTTTCCTCATTTCAGTGCTGAGCAGGTTTGGGGTTGTGATGATGATGATGGCTATGATGAAAACCAGGTTTTAGTTTACTGGGAGAATAGCAATCACCGTCATCATGTTGATTGTTTTGCTTTCCTTAACAAATTCCCTATTTCACGGTGCATTTTTGCGTTGTTTTCACTCATGTCATGTCTATAAGCCTTCCTGCATGGTTTCCGCTCCTCCATGTGTACCGTTTACTGTCTCTGTTGCAATCCGAAATGCAATTCACGACAACGTGTTTCGTCTCGCCAGACTGTGTTTTATTCCTACTGTGAGTCGTCTTGAATGTGAATGCGTGTATGATGATGGGGCAGACATACACCTCGTATTAATAGAATGCGACTGGCTTTGCTGTATCAGCAAAACGAGAAAAACTGCATGTCTCCCATCAGAAACAGGAGAAAAGATCTGTTTTTGGGGTAGATGTGTCTGAAGTGATACGTTTCATTTTCTTCCGTGTAGCATTTCATGGTCAAGGCTGTTACGATGGACGAGAAGAAAGCATTCGTGAAGTGTGCAATTTCCTGTTCTGCTACTGTGGAATAAGTACATCACATCCCAATTTACACCCAGTGAGCGAACCAGTAAACATGGTGTGTAGGTGCTTTTCGAATAAACCTTTTCCTATGTTTCTTTCTCTTCTGCTGCCCGCTAGTTGTTCCATTTTTATGATAAGATGAAGTGATAAGGGCACACGGGAAGGGAAAATGGGTGAAAACATCATTATCATTAAGGTGGAACAAGGTGATAACAACAACACGACCACTGACTAACCAACCATACTAAAAGTCTTACGCTCTCACGTTCTCTGACAATTACGCCATTACATATTATTTCACTTTTGCCTCATTTCCGTCCCTTCTCACTTTGCTCAGTCCTACCATCATTTTTTACAGTGGAAGAAAAATCTTCAAAAAAATCAGAGGTTGATAACTATTGAGCACCAACCAATACATGCATTCATATCTAGCGGACATCACTCCAGGGTGAAAATTGTAAGATTTCTTGTGGAACAACTTCATTCACAATGATGTCGTATAAAAAGCGCCACTCCCAAGTTCAACATCCCCGTCTTCTTTTTTGTCTCACTCAAGGGAGTCAATCCATTTTTCTTCTTGGAATATACACTTGGTTGATGATGGCATCTCTTCACTAGAGTCGCTTTCGACACGCCCATGACGATGATGACACTGCTATTCCATGGACACCGTGGTCATCATTGCCATCTCCAACAAAAATGTTCATGCTTCTATTAACTACGGAGCAAAAGAAAAAAAGACGTTTCCAGTAAATGGTTTTCTCTTCGTCTAGCAAAGCTTTCCAGTAACTTGCTCATATAATAATAAAAACACAACTGTCTAGCTCTTTTCCATCTCTAGTTTTTATACTTGCTCCTTTGAAGCTTGAAGCATCTGTCGATCATCATCCGTCTCTGTGTGGTGGCTGTTCTGGTAAATTGGTTAGCCTTGTATTTTTTCTTGCTTTTGCTTTTATGCACAAAGGCAATGCAATGTCCCTTCGTCTATCTCTCCTACTACTGGTTTTTTCCCGTTGCTTCTTCGTTATTCCATGTCATAAAAAAATTCTCTTTACTATCGCCCGGCTAGATTTGCTAGACAATAATAGATGTACGCGTGATATAAGTTATAAACATTTTGTGTGTGACCACACCACATACGCCATCATCATCTTCACCCATTCAATCCAATCTGTACATTCATTCCTGTCATCTTTCTTTCCTTCACTCTTTTTACATGTTTACTTCCTCTTCCCTGGGCTTCTTGATGTCCATCAGTTCCGCTATTCTGTCTTCTTTTGATGATACTCTGTGTCTCTGAAGTTTGTACCTTGCAATGATATTTTGCAAGTTTTTCCCCCACGTAGTAGGCTCCTAACTGGAAATGTTAACTGATAGGATCCACGATATGTACTAAAGGTGCTGCGCGAATGCTTATAGAAGAGTTTATGGCATGTAGTGTTTTAAGGCATGGAATATCCATTAAGATAATAATAAATAAATATGTTGGCTGGTGGAGGATCGGTTTTCCTCTGCGATGAAAAAGAGTAAAAGTAGAGATAAAGACCGACGGATGGAAAGACATAAAATGTCCCATCATGTCCATTTATGACCACACAAGAAAACTTGCTATCCACTCTGGTAAAGTGCATTCCTCAATAAAAAGAATCACGTTGGATGGTTGCAGATCGAAGCCAACTTTCCGTTGGTTTGTCTTTGTGGCGTATGAAACAATCTGTCAATAAGACTAGTTACTAAACCAATGCAACATATATTCTATGAGTAGTGGCCTCAAGCCATGTTTCTATGTTTGCTACTTAAAAAATATTCTATATACTTACTTAGAAGGTTTTGTTTAGTTTAGATTAAGATGACCGCATCGGCAATAATTATGCGACAGTTACAATCAAAGCATTTCATTTTTGTTGTACCTTAAAAGTAAAACTGATGCAGACCACTTGTAACATGAATGATTGAAATCAAAATAAATCATTTGGTTATTCAATGGAAGCTGTCAGTATCAAATACTTTCTTTGTGGATTTAATGAAATAGTTAAGTTTACTCAAACCTAGATTACTTTAAATGATGAAACATTTAACAACGATTCCCTCATGATACATATTCTACACATGGATTAGAGTCGAGTGGACTTCAACTATCCGTTATCAACAGGAAAGACATTGATACGATAATCTCATTGGAGATAAAAGATCGTTTGTTTTAAATCATCTACAGAGATGTTCCATAAAGAAACTCATGATCATTGTGATGACTCATGATGGAACTCAAACTCACGGTCATTGAATAAATTAGCATCACTCACAAGTGCCTGCATTTCTTTGAGGAATTGTGTATTAAATTTGACTCCATTTTAAAATTACCAGGTCATATTTAGTTTTGTTTTGGGTGTACATAATGTGCTGGTAATTATTTACGAAAGGTGAAACTTGCACGTAAAGTCACTCAAACAATTCCAGCCCCTGGAGGGATCGCCTAAAGAAATACAATAATTTGGCCCGTTGAAACTATTTGGCATTGATATAACGCTTATTTACTAGCTATATATCTTAAAATAATTAGTTTTAATCCACAATTGCATGATAAGTCTTGTTAACTGTTGACTATCAGTTCAAATCCTGAGTGCGCCATAATGCTGTCTTTCAGTAAAAAACGGAATCTGAAGTTTTATATATTTTAGTCCAAGATCTGAGGATTATGACCGAAACAGTTAAATGGATTTTCTCATTTTTTCTCAAGAAGAATGAAGACGTTTTATTGCGTTTCCACTGATGTTGATGTTCACGATTTCATAAGAATACGAATTATCGCCTTCGTTCACCCTGTTCTTATGGCCTGCATAGCTATACACTCTAGAATTCTATAGAAGCATTCAGTTACATGATTTTTTTCCTCCAGCATCATCGTTTCTACTTAACTTGAACGCATTAACCAAGTAAAAAAACAAAAAGCTATTATAGAAGAATCATCCATTTTACATGGCGATGTTGGTGGTGTTGTTGGTGTTAGTATTAAGTACGACTACGTGTATAAGTGCCTGGTGTTACATAATTTGAAATGCTCACATTTTAAAAGTGGGAATTTTTATTCCTAATAAAGATCTTTAATGTGCGCCTTTACTATCGTATGTACACATTTTATTACCATTTATTATGTATGCATAATACATTACGTTTCAAAGCATCCGCTAAATGAATACATTTACGCATCCATTACAACACAACTTACGCCTTTTCATCTTGTGTTTTTTTCCTTTCAGAAAAAAGAATTATCAAGACAGAAGGAATGTAAATGGTCGTTTGCATTTCCTACTGCAAAAAGCCACCATATTTATGCATAAACATTACACATTATCACAGCAGAGTCTGGCAGTAATTCTCTGCTGAATGGATGTTTTGTTTGAAACAAATAATTTAAATTTGAACTAATTTTCTATACACGAGGCATTTCCAAATTATAAAGCTCCAAAGTTATTAAGATTGAGTAGCAACTCTAAAACTGTTTTCTATGAAATTACTGTTGTTAAAATCGTATCCTGTAATTTTTATAGCAAGCCATGACAAAGAAATAAAAAAATCCTTGAAATTCGTTAGCAATTGAGTGTTGATTGCAACCTCATTTTGGACTTCCATTATGTATTATTAGAGAAGATAATCGTTAGGTTAAGTTTTCAAATTCATTAAAGTCGTTCTGTAATAATAATACTAACCACATGAAACTTGAAAGATTTGAGAAGAAGTAAATTCGACACATTTCTTAGCTTTGAGCTCTGTCAAGAAATGTCAAACAATTTTTGGCATTGTGTTTAGAAGTAGAGTTGAACAGCGGTTCAGCTTATCCTTTTCCAAGCCATGAATTTTCCCTGCCTGTTGTCGTCTTCATCATGAAAGGATCTGGTTTCCACGAAAAACTGAAATGAAATAAATGGCTAATTGCAAAGCGTAATGGGAGAGGAAGATAATGATAAAGAAGTATGCATGTAAACTAATGAGTCAGACGAGAGGAGTGAACAAGGACCACCAAAGAGCGCAGCGAGCAAGACGTTTCTCCAACGAGAAGGAACAACGATACGCTGCCATGCCAGTGATAATGACGATGATGTCATGAAACAGGAGCAAAAAGGAAATCTGGTGATTATTATTGTCGGGATTCTATGGGAGTTGGCCTAATGATGATGATGCTATGCACAAAATGCCACTACTACCCGAATCTCAACA
>JAQIXX010007739.1:0-10454 GCA_034700605.1 Willowsia nigromaculata | reverse complement strand
AAATGACGATTAGGGGGAAGATAAACTACACGAGGTGGAATTCTTTTTAGTTTAGCGGGTGAGAAATCTTCTCCCATAATAAATTCAAAGAGTTCAGCGTGTAAACTACATGCTATGCAGAGCTCATTGCTATCGAACTGAGAAGATCCATAAACTTCTAGTGATCTATTGGCAGGGACAGACTGAAGGAAAAAGATAATCATTATTACGATTATTATACGTACAAAATATATTTATATTGCTTCATGGATCGTAAACTTTTCGTGATGCCAATTGTGCAAGCATGGATGATGATGGAACCAAATGCAACTTCATCCAAGGAAGCATTTACAACCGAAAAAACTGTAGTTCTCCTTCATCGATGGGCTCCTGCTTTTGTAGGGGATGTTGTGATGCTCATTTTTGAAAACATAATATACTACTGGTTACTCAATAAAAACTCAAGCTAAGCAAAAGAACGTAAATGTCAGTTTAAATATTAAAAAATCTTAAACCATGATGGAAAAAGTTTTATGAGCTCGTTTTAAGTTGGGGCTCATCATTTCACTGATTAGCTTTCATCTTTTTTCGTAGCTAGGCTCATATAAATTCATCATAGATAGACCACAACATGATATTCTTTCTCTTGATATACCTTGTCAGCTTGGCCAAATCGCTTGTGGAGGAAGAGAATAATACAAATGTTCACAATAATAGAGTAATAAAGAAAATGGGTGTCTGTCAAGTTGAATAAGGCACAAATTTTATATGCAATGCCATGCCAGTCAAACAAGCAAACTACTCATCATAAAATACATTGGTTTGTTTGCGGCTTCACATGTCAACCAGACAGTATGTGGTCTTCTCGCTCGTCTTTGCAGATAAATATGAGTTTCAACTATTAGCCACTCACTTCAGATTAGCAATATTTTACCAGACGCAAAATCTGGCGTGTCACTAGAGAAGAAGCAACAATGGCAATGAGAGATGATCTTTTTCTTTCTTATAACGTCAGCCATGACTGTCAGCATAAACTTTTTAAAGAAACGATTATGGCTGTGAACTGATGTGTATACTTGTGCACTACCTACATTTTTACTGCTCGCGATTGATCATGAAGAAAGTTGAAGCTTGAAATTTGGTCATATGTAGGCATTAAAAGAAGCAGCAATTGCAACTGTTTTTGATTGTGCAAAGCCATGCCAGAAAGAAAGGAAAGGATGGTGTCAATAATAATATAGAGTATAATTGCAGACTTCCAATTTGCCAGATTGTCCATTCCATAATTTATTTCGCGGACCCATCATTCTTTTTATAAAATGTTAACTGTCAACTTAAGCAGCCTAATTTAATCCATCGCAAACACAATACATAATAAATATATACATTCATTTTGAGTGAACTGTACCACACTGAATGCATGACTAATTACAATAATAACCAAACTATTAAAGTTATCCATACTGAACTGCCCGAATCTAACTCGATAAAAAGAGAATGTAATTGTACTAGCCTGTAAGCAATGTATTTTGTTTTTACGGAATTGCCATTTCAAAGTTATGCTAAACATTGCAAAATATTTCAATTTTCAGCAAAATGTTTTTCTCATAAATACTAAAGTTATCTACATATTTTCCAGTTATGTGGTGACTGAAAGTTTAATAAAAATTAAGCAGTTAATGATAAATACACATCTAATAACACGAAAGTCTAAGTATTTTCTTTACAATCATGAATATTGATATTTCAACCTGGAATGGAATGGAAAGTTCTAATTGGCTGATGTACATATTCAAATTCCAGCCGCAAACTCCGTAATTAGGAATCCTGAGGATTAAAAGAAATTTTGACTTATGCTGGTTAGTAATAATATCGTTTTTATCGTAATATTGGTATTTTTTCTTCAAACTACATATTTTGGAGCCAATTTTATATAAAATCACTGTATAGTGTGAAGGTTCAAAAATCGAAAAACCAAAGGTATCGAATGCTATATTCCCCCGGTAAGAAGGAATATACAAATTCTCTAGCTTTTGAAAGTAATAAATGACTAGCAGTTTAATTGGCAATGAGTAGCACTTTTATTTTCTGCTGTTTTTTGAACTTGTGTTTAATTACGTGCTTGTTGCCTAAAAAATTACTGAAAGAGCAGTATATACTGATAGTGAGTAAAACACTTAAAATATAATATGTGCTTGCCTTAAAAAGAATTACCTACTCAAGTTTGATATAATCTTAGCTGTTTTGATACTAATATTTTATGAATCACCATCAAAGTTGTTTTTGAAAGTGTGTTAAATTTCTATATGTTCAACCATAACTAACTTTATGTCGTAAAATAATAAACCTATCCGATATAGTATGATATGTTATATGTAATTTACAAGTTTTCGGAATAAATAATGAGTTATTGATGAAGATAAATCGTATATTAATCCTTATTTCTTTTTGGAAATCAGCAAGAAAATTTATTCATGACACATCATGACAGCTTAACATTTGGCAATGACAATTTTGTGACTCCTCCAACACACGAGCGCATATAGGTATGTACGAAAAGAATGTCTTGAACATTTTACTGGTAATTCTTCCTCTTTTCTATGTTTAGTTTTGTATTCCAGCGTTTTTACGTAAGAGTAACAGTTAGAGTTTGAGCAGGCTCCATTCTTTCATTAAGTCTGAACTTTAAACTTGAAGTTCAAGCCTATAAGCTTGGTACAATGTGTCCTGATTGCACAATGCAATTGTACTGTGCTGAGCAAAACATTAAAGCGTGCCATTTGTCATCTTCAAATTTTCATGTATACCTGCATGAAGTAGTCAGGAGAAAGCATGAAACACAAACAAGAAATGTCATGCTTGTCATACATCAAAATGAAATCTAAGTTGTATCATCGACGTGAATAGGAAAATATTCAGCAAATGCCAGTGAAAATGGTGAAAACATAGGTTTGAACTAAAAGCAAAAATTTTTACTGTTATGGTGTGTTGAATTTGAGCTAGGGTTTAACTTACATTGTCGATATTTATATTGTGTTTGCATGATTTTTAAAAATTCATCTGTTTACATATCATTGCATACTAACTGTGGCATAGCGGCATAGCTTTGGGATTTTATCGTAAAAACAATGATTTGATTATTTGCCAGCAATACCGATTTGCTACACAGTTAATTCCTTCCCTATAATATTTAATCAATTGTGGTTTCATGAACATTTGTAACGCAATGAGTGAATCTGGGGCAGTGTGATTTTCTTTGTACAAACGTATCTGATATGATCGCCGTTTTCCGTTTGGATTTAATATGCATAAATCAAACCTATAGATGAAAAACAAATGGAGATGTAAGAGTTTTAGCGAACTTGTGTTATGTACGTGTAAATAAGCGAAATAGTGAGAATGAAATAAAATTTATGGAATATCAGAAGAAAGCCAAACAATTTTTTAGTTCATTCATGAAATCATTATTGCATGTTTTAATATTGCTGTTTAGGTAGTACGTATACAGGGTAATATGTACGTAGGGTGCATACATGATAATGCATACCTAGTACAATTTACAATGCACAGTTGGCTATATCGTGACACAATATAATATGGGAGATAGGTGTGAATTAAAAAATTAAGTGTTTTCTTTACTGCTATAGAAGCATAATTATGAATACAAGCAGTGGCAGTGTGCATCAAGACATTACTTTGTCTTCTATGGATGCCATGATGACTTTCCACGATTCCACGTTTCCACGTTAGTTTAGCGTTAGGAAGTTTAGCATTTAGCACTATAATATGCTTACCTATACTATGAGTTTCGATTTGAAAAACACACATTTCGCATGTAACGTATGTGATACCCTGTGCTCGGCTTGAATTGGCGTCTGTCGACTCGTTGGAAGCCTAATGGATATCAGGTTTGCTGTTGAAATTATAGGAGGATGTATTTGAAGATATATTGAGAACGGAGTACATGGCGAAACATGTAATGGCAATCATTCTAGGGATTTTGTTTTTAAACACAAGCGTTAGCTTCTTAGCTTAGCGCTTTGCAGTGAAATTATTCTGCTCATGTATCCATCTTTTGCATCATTACATTTTAGCTTCTTCATATCATCTGTTACAGAAAACATCTTCAGTTGAAAGCATCTTTATTCTTACAAAATCTGTTTGAAAGAAGAGCCTGATCACACAAAACCTACTTTATTAAGAGGTACAAAAACATTTAGCAAATTCCATTGGATTCATATTGAGTCAATGAAATTGAAGCGGTGCATGTGCCATACATTCCTTTGCCAATAATGACTTCTTTTTCTTTTAGGTCTGCATTTGGTGTTCATATCACAACCGAGCTTCAATAATGGTCATAGTTCAGAGGTGCGTGTTTCAGAAGGCACCACTCGTGCGTGGTTCCCTTATTAACAATGGTATTTTCACGCCTAAAAAGACAGCTATAGTACCGGCAGTCACCTTTCACTTACCTCAAAAACGACACGGCTCATCTTCTGTAGACGTTGACTTTTTTCGGGTAAAGATTTCCTGACTTAAAATCACCTAAATATGTATGTTTCAAGCTTAAATTTAGATAGCAAAATATTTGTCTCGTAAATGAACCTTTTTTGCAGTCTCTCCCAAAGGCGAAATATGGAGGCTCACATAATGTAACACTTCTTCCTGGAGAAGGTGTGACATTCGTCATATGAAGGGATAACTTTTTTCAAATTTAGTTTGCAAGTTGAGAAAAAAATCCTTTTTTAATAAATTGCATCAATATAATACAGGTATTGGGCCCGAGCTTACCTCATATGTGAAACAAGTATTTCGCTCAACTGGTGTTCCTGTGATTTTTGAGGAAATCAAAATTGACCCTACTATAAGTGGTGCCGCGGACTTGGAATATGCAATCACTTCAATCCGCAGAAACGGCGCTGCCTTAAAAGGTTTGAAAGGATTGAATATGGAATGAATGATGTTATGCATGTGATCGACATAATGATTTTTATTTGCACATCTTATTTGTCTAGCTAATATTGAAACCCGTAGCCTTGATCCAAACATTGTTTCGCGGAATGTGACACTCAGAAATGAATTAGATCTATACGCTTCAGTTATTCACTGCAGGTCCTTTCCCAATGTACAGTGCCGTCAGCAGAACGTGGACATTGTTGTCATCCGCCAAAACACGGATGGTGAATATGCCATGCAGGAACATGAAGTTAGTTTAAAAAAGCTTACTGAGGGCATAATGAAAATAAATATGAAGAGTTTTGTGTAATGAAGTTCTAAAGAAAGAGTTTCTTCATTATTTTATAGACAGTTCCAGGAGTTGTGGAATGCCTAAAAGTAATGACAGAAACAAAGGCAGAACGATTAGCTAAATTTGCATTCGAGTTTGCAAAGAACAACAATCGTAAAAAGGTCACAACTATTCACAAGGCTAACATAATGTAAGTCTGTTAATACATTTTACATTGCATTTCAATAAACGTATATAATTTTGTATAATCGTTATATCAATATTGTATTCAGGAAAGCCTCTGATGGGTTATTCTTGGAGGTTTCCCGCAAAGTCGCAAAACAATATCCAGAGATTAAACACGACGACATGATCATTGATAATTGTTGCATGCAATTAGTTTCGAATCCTCATCAATTTGACGTGATGCTTGCAACTAACTTGTATGGGTCAATCATTGTAAACCTGCTTTGTGGTTTGACAAAAGGACAAGGGCTCCTATCTGGACAAGATTATAGCGATGAAGTAAATGCTATATAATATGCAAACTGTGTAATCATTAGTTTACGATGATTTCTAAATGACCCCATCAATCTCCAAAGCCAAAAGAGTAGCTTTTTGGCAGATGTAAAAAATTTGCATTTGTTTGCAGTACGGAGTTTTTGAGACAGCAACACGAAACACTGGCACACAAATTGTTGGAAAGAATGTTGCAAATCCAGTGGGTATCATGAACGCAGCTGCAGATTTGCTGCATTATCTACATCTTGATACGCATTCCAACAGGCTGAGAGACGCAATCAACAAAACGCTCAGTGAGGATAAGGTGCAGACACCAGGTTTGTATAAAAATCATTGATATTGAATCAAAGGTTCATATATGTAAACATACCTCTTAAACTCTTTACATGCATGTTCAACTCTAAATCAATGATCAATAATTTCATGTTACATAACATGTTTCTTGTTTATTCTCAAAGACCTTGGTGGCTCAGCTTCAAGTACGGATGTTGTGCACAAAATCATAGAGCACATGCATACCAACATGAAGAACTAGATTATAGGATTATTCTCAAATTATTCATTCTATCATTTTATCCGAAAAGCAGAGCAGTATTTAAGTTTCTAGTAAATAAGTAGTACAAGTAGTCGCTACTTAAATCGCTTCAAAAAATATACAGACGTAAATCATTAATACATTCACCTGAACTTCCCATAATTTTACTCAAGATGCGACTGAATAAAAAGTTGATCCGGATATGTTATTTAATAACATTGGGAGAAAAAATGTGGTTATTTTGGTCGTACTTTGTATACACATCACATTGTATCGAATTAATCTTACCGTACGTAATTGTTAATTAGCCTCGTATTGTATATAAGCATATATTTATTTATAAAATGTCATTGGTCTGCATGGGCATTAGCAAGTATGATTCATTTGTATAATAGTAAGTCTTATGTGTGCACATTTAGTAGTTATCATACAATTTAGAAAACGCGTCCATTCCATTCCACCATCTTGTAAATGGAATTACTCGTGCTTCCGGACTTTTAGTACAGGAGCCATACACTTGCTCTGGTTTGGATTTGCCAATTTGGTTGCGTAATCATCAATACGTTGAATCCGCCAAGCTTTGTCTGCTGCTCTGTCCAACACTTGTCCACGGAATCCTCCCGCACTGGGGTGGCGTACTCCAATTTGTTTCAGCTTTGAATTGAACGTTCCCAAATGCGAAGCACGCCAAATACTACTGTCCACTTTTTCATGGAGCTGGAAAAGGGCCAAACAAGTTATTATCATTGCTGTAGAGTATTCTAAACAATCGACAATCGCTTTTCAAAGTTCCGGCTACCTTGTGTGATGGACCTGGTCCAACACTCTCAGATTTCTCAAACCTTGTTTGTGCTGTGCTTAATTTGCCACCACTCATTGCTGGTAATTTGGGATAGTACTTTCCAGGTCCAGGAACGTCTTTGTCAATATGACCAAGCTTAATGTCACGGTTGCAGCCAGACACAAGAAACGCAGTAGTGGGAAGCCATCTTCTGGGATCATACCAGGATTTCTTAGCCCTTATTGCTGCATATCCAGGATTTGTATCGTAGATGGGTCCCGGAGAGTCCTATGAACCAGCGTTTTTCAATGAGTTGTACCGTTGAATAATGTTTTACATTATGAATTTCTAAGAATGTCAATAATTTTAGTTCTAAAAAACTAACTGGGTACTTATATGGCGGACCATGGTATGGATACGTGTTACCCTTTCGTGGTCGGATGTTTCTCCAAGGTCTTCTGGGAGAGCTTGCAGAGACAACAAGTGGCTCTCCAAATAAATGTTTGAAAACTCTCGCAGGACGTGCTTCCGCAGAAACCAAGAATCCTAATTTCGGATTCTTGAATGCAGGTCTATGGCGCTCCATTTGATAACGTAGCTCATCAGCAAATCCCCGAAGTGTATACGCACACGGGGCAGGTCGACTCTCTTGTTCGTTGTTTTCCAAGGTGAAAAACCGGGGCTCAGTAGTATCGAAGGATTTTATGCTGGGATCTGGGGGTTTTGTGCAGATGCCAAATATTGCTGGATCTGACACACTTTCCAGTTGCACTTCTTCTTTGAAATATGCGGCAGGACCCGGGCCATCATGTGGTCGCAAAGTACTACCAATCTACAGAATAGAAAACTTCAAAGCTGCAATTTACTCTCTACATACATTTTATACGCCCGTGATAGCCATTAATATCAACAGGAATGTAATTGAAAACAGTAAATTATACCTTCGTTTTAGATTTGAATGGTGCAGACACAGCTTTGGGTGAAAAATAATCAAAGGAACTTGGAATGGAGTACGCAAACGGATGCGGAACATGCTATGATGATGTGTAACGAAAATTTCAAATACTTGCATACTTATAACATAAATTTTTTAAATGATGAGCTGTATGTACATCTTTTATGGTCTTTCTGTTCATCTTGTCAAAATATCTCAAGTCACTTTTTCGAGGATCGCTGGTTTTTGAAAGCATGATACCTCCGTTGGTATTGAGAGACCTAGAAACGGTGAAGTCAGCAGGGCCAAAACCAGGTTCTGATTTAAACAGCGTGGGACGTTTTGATGCATTTGAAAAGTCGATTTTAGGAACCCTCTTTGAGCTACTTGTTTCTATCTTTAAGAGAAACACAAGCGTATTAAAACGTACATAGTAGTATGCATTTAATGTTAAAGTGGGAAATTTTGTCATTAAGCATGTATGGATTTCATATCTTTAATAATTAAGTTTTTAAATACCCCGAAAGTATTATATTTGGGACCAGGAGTTTTGGTATTTCTATTGATCTTCCACGGGTACATTCTCCCGTCTACGCCCTCCACAAAGCATCTAATATCTTGAGGATGATATATCGTCGGACAGCAATTGGAAACAAATTTTTCAAAGTTTACTCGAGGCTGCGTAAGT
This sequence comes from Willowsia nigromaculata, assembly GCA_034700605.1. Taxonomy (NCBI): domain Eukaryota; kingdom Metazoa; phylum Arthropoda; class Collembola; order Entomobryomorpha; family Entomobryidae; genus Willowsia; species Willowsia nigromaculata. Next base: position 1,788 of record JAQIXX010007739.1, on the reverse strand, counting down.
TTAAAATAAAGAATGATACAGCATTTCATATTTAAGTATGCCAACTGTATACACACATAAAATCATGAGCTATATAATGTTACATAAGGGGAGAGCGAGTGTGCAAAGATTGAGTACTTTTTTCGTGGACATAATTTTCACATCTTGTGCCATTTTATCAAATTGGTCAGCCAGCTTGTACATTGGCCCAGGTCCTTCAGATCTATAACCTCGTCTGAAAGCTGCTGGAAAGTAATCGGGGCGCAAAAGTGGGGAACCCTACAAGGCCACATCAAGACAGCTTTACACATTACAAATGAACATTCATGATTTTCCGGACATCAATTAACATGTTCACACGTTTCAAAAATATTTGAGTCATTTCATATAGTCTTGTCATATTTTGTTGTTTGTTACACAATTTGTTATTTTACTGTACCCGATAATCTCGTTTCGGCTTATCCGGAGAATAAGCTGCCGGACCCGGGGAGAAAGTAAAACTGTACATACCACGTTTTGCTGTTGTATCAAATGGAGCTACCATTTCTAATTTCATAGAACAATGCAATTTGTCAGTGTTTGCGTTGATGCAACAAAATCGTGTGGATGCAAAATTGCAAATGCGCATGTGATATTTAGTGTTTTCTCTACCATCTCTCTTTTGAATAGATCCGTTGGTAATATGATAATCAGCAGGGCCCGCAGTTATTCCGTCTGATTCATTCATGCCACCCCTTTTGGCAGTGGAATACATCGTCAAAGAACCAGGCTTTCCAAACATGATGAATTGATTTAGGGCTTTCTATTTTCCAGCATAAAATTCACGTGGCTGATCAGCAGTGAAAGTATGACTGCAAATTGTCGCAATAATAAAATTTGGAAGTTGATCACGTAGCTTCCGCTTTTTTCTCCTCGTTGTGCCGAAATTTACATGGCAAAAATTGAGGGCTTCATTCGGATTCAAAACTATATTGTTTGTGCACACTACTTTTCAGTAGTGCAGTTAAGCAGAATTAAACTTTTTTGTCCATGTATCAAGTATTTTTATGTTGCATGTAAAAGACAAGTATGCTTCGCATTCAGAAAGAGCCAACCTATTTTGTGTTATTTCGAATGTAAAGAATGAAAAATAGTTATTTCACAATAAAATTTTCCTTGTCAACCTCCCTATTTGAACGTTAAAGATTTTGTTTTTGAAATGTGGAAAAGACAGTAGGTTTGGGTATGTATTTACTTTAAAATTTTGTTTGGGGTCATCAGAGAAAAACTACTTTCCTCTGTGTCCAACCCCTTGATGATCATTTTTCATTACTAAAGTAGTCCAATGGAGACTGACACCTCTGCATTCATTCCAGCTACCCTGTTAAATTTGGAAAATCATGAATGTTACATACTCAAATCAAAACTAAAGTAGCTGGCGTAGCAAACAAAGTTAATTTAACGTGTGAAATTCCGAAAAATGTCAATGTGATGTGATAGTATGTGTCGATTGACCGTGTTAGTGATATCATGTTCATGTTTTATAGCAGCACAATGACCTGCCGTTTCACAAGCATGCGTACATTTACATTTATCATACATGACATGTGGTGATTCGGTTTTTAGTTGTGAAACATTATGCTTTTTTAATGAGATGGAAATGGCGGCATCATTGTTTGTTTCGGTATTTACACACGCTTCGCTGTCTTTTCTTTTAATCAAATGGAATTATGAAACTGCGAATAGTTTAATATGATATACGATAAGATGGAAGACCAACCAAGTATATATTATCAGTGTAGCGCGATATTAGGTTAGCATTACCATGCT
>JAQIXX010007738.1:0-10454 GCA_034700605.1 Willowsia nigromaculata | reverse complement strand
ATGCCTCCTCCACAAAATTATTCAGTGTGGATTGAATCTCCGGAACCATGAGTTACATCAAAGATCATGCGAATGGAAGTACAGTCGTGTTTCCAGGAGCTGGGTACTGGCTCCAATGACTCCCTGAGCAATCCAACTCCAAACCGTTGTGGAACTGAATTCCTCCAAAGAAAATGAACAGGATTGGAATGACATGAGTATCAAAATATTTCATCGTGTTGAGTCAGATTTTGAGACGAAGTGGCTTCAACACGCTGTCGCCACGTTGTCACCTTTTGTCACAGTCGAAGAGCAGATTGTCGATTTTCAGAAGGACTCATTTTTGTCCACGTTAACCACACTTGGCGATGAAGCTGCAACTCAAGAAGTGTACGAAAAAATGGCATCATAATCCCCATATAAAAAACGTTGAAACTACCCACATCTTCTGACGTTTCACCCGGTGACCTATGATCCCATTGACTGACCGACCCCAAAATTAAAAGAAGTCTTAACCTTTACCTAAGGAACCTGCATACCAAATTTGGTCCAAATCGGTCAAACGGTTCTCGAGATATAGTGCGGACAGATAGACGGACAAACACAACAATCGCATAACTACAAACCAATCTAAGAAGTTTAAAGCATTTATGTTTTGAAAATGATACAATATTTTCTAGACGACCAATTGCAAAATTCCATTGTGTTTCCAGGAGAGGTCTTCAGCAGGTTTAGCACTGCGACATGTGCCCTTATGAACGTTTTGTATGAAAATTAGAAATCAAGCAAAACGTTTTAATGATATTTAAATTTAAGATCACCAAATTTTAATAAAATCACCAGACTTTTTTAATTTAATGACGGAAATCAAAACGAATATAGGTTAATAATACTATATTAGCCTATTTTAAATAAATTATCAAAGTTTAAAAATGGATTTTGACTTTTCCCTATGTGAGATGATTTTGATTGATCACGGCCTAATAGGCGTATGAATATAAGCTCAAATTGTTGTCTAAATCATTGGAATTAATTGTATAATTACTACAATGTATATATAATTATTAAAATTGGAACAAACTGTATTCTTGTTATTGCTCCTTAAAGTAAGATTCCATCAATAATCCTATCAAAAACGGTACTATAAAAGGTACTTTTCGTTTCCTTTTTCAAAGCAAAAGTGTCACCACATTTTAAAGACAATGTTTGCATTGCAAATATACGTATACGATAAGCACTTTTCTGCTTTCGTGTAAACCCTTTATATTCACTTACATTAGTTAGCTGCTTCGTCAACAATATTTCCGTTTCAGATTTACAATCAGTAAGAAACGGGAACACCAAATATAGAGCTGAAGCATCCATAACTCCACAAACTGGTAACACCCAATAAACCGTGAGTGGAATGACTTCCACCAACTTAATACTTATGACAATGCAAGCAACAATCATGAAGAAGAAAGTGCCCATAAAAATCTGCAACATTTTGGATTCATTCCTTTCAACACAACTGTAATTCTAGGATACCAGAGTAGAAATTTGCCAATATTCATGTATTTGAGTGATTCCACACATTTCGATAGCAGTTCCAACAAATAGAAGAGCATCGTCACACAATTTGCATATCCACGCGTTGCTTCCACTATACACGGAAACGTTAAGACAAGACGAGTTATAAGCGCGATTTGATCCATATCCTTACAACCCAAGCCGGTTTCATCTTCACAAAGTGAGGGACGAATGAAGTAGTGGTAACCATTGTAAAATGGATCCAAATCGTGGTAAACTCCAAAGAGAGGCAATAACACGCTCATGGCTCCAAGAATGTAGAGAGATATCTTAATGAAGAAACCAATTTTTATCCACTGGCTGTTCCTCACTTTCTGAGAATTAGGAACTAAAAATTTCAAAATTTATACTCATCATTAATTCTTGAAAATTTTTATTTTATGTTTATTATTTTAATTTTATTCTTAGCTACCAATTTCCTCATAGATGCTTTTTAAATCGGATAATCCTTTAATTGCGTCATCAATATGCATTTGTACGGCAGAAGTCGTTAACAGTATGTAACATCCAATTGGAAACATGGCAGTTGTGAAAACAGCATTTTTCGTTTCAAAACGCGCCGCAAATAGCAAACTTAACCCCAAAGAAATTATGCCCATACAGGTCATAACAATGTAAAATGTAAAGATCCAAGGCCAATAAGCTTTCTGGGATGTCCATTTCCCTTTTGTGAAGTACTTGTTCGTTTGTGGATCCCATTCCAATGGCCCTTTTGGAAGTAAAAAGTAAATTTTATAACATAAAGTGATACAAGATTCGATTTCCATTCTTGATTTTGAGTTCCAGAAACACTTTGGAATAGTTGGATGAAACAAACCAAACTGATATTTATCGAAAATTTTAAGAGTTATTAAACCAACTAGACAGTAGTTACGTAATATAGTGGCAATTGGGGACTATTATGTGAGCTTGTCGCTCATCAAAATTATGTTTTCTAGAATATGTCATTTTTATATAACCCAATATGAAAATACATGAACGTCCAATGGTACCAGTTGGTACATATTCAGTAAAAGTTTAAAAGGACGTGTAACTTTATTTATTAACGATGAAGATTTATAGAATTTCCCACGCGCCTCCGCTTTATCCAGTCACAACCGAACATAAATGATTGAAGCAACAACGTCCATTTTATAACGCTTTTATGTCACAATTAAAAGCGGTCTTCATGTTCAGCCATTATATGAAATTGTGGTGTGGCATGTTCGCTTATGAGCAATTAATACCATTACAACCATTTATGTAATGGAGTAAAACTAAAGTTAGTGGACAGGATATAAATTTTTTGACACATTAGGAATTTAAAGAGTATAGAACCTATGAGATAATGGTTACATAATCAAGGGAAAAAATCTGTTCTTTTGGAGTACACCTCACACTTTGTTGAGCCCGACAGTGTGAAAGCTAATAAAACTTTATTTATTCAGAATGGCGATCAATAAAATTTTTCATATGTCCATGTTTTCCGAATTCAATACTGAACACAAAATATCTAGGCAACAACCAAACAATCATAATTTTTTTCTTTCATAATTAAAAGCAATGAGGTGGTCATCATGTTCAGCTATTATATGTGTAGAGCTTAAAAAAGCATATTAACTTGTGAGGTAATAATTCATGACCAAATACGTTATACCATGAAACTTTGAGCTTTCGTAAAATAAATGTATTGAATTTTTATGAACACATTTCCATACTTTTAAACAAATTGAGCATTACGCAACACCAATTTATTGACGTGTAAAAAATGTATTTTTACTTTTAATTGCTGGGTCCGTAATCGGTTTCGTAATATTAACTTGTCCGCCTGAATGTTTATTCCTATGTTTTCTATAAAACCGATTGTACATTTGTAAAAGAAGTTTGTAATTATGTGTGTGTTCACTCAATATAATGTAATTTGATGAGTCTTTCAGGAATCAAGTTTTTGTGAGGATGTTAAGATGACCTGTTATAAGCCATCTACATAATCGTGCTAACACTCATCACAATTGCATAACTGGTTTTTGTGCTAAATGCAATTAATAAAAGGTTAAAGAAAAAGCAAAGCGTAATACTTATAAAAACATGTTTGAAATAATAAAATATTTTTATTTTGAATTATGATGTTTCTCAATTGAAATAAAGTATCCCATGCTTACATGGTGAAAATGAAAGCACATTTAGCTTCACAACCAAAGTGATGATAGTGCGGAACAATGTTCAGAACTTTTTAAAAATGATTTATGTTGCAAATCGTTCTTGAACTATCTGTCTAATGGTGTATCAGTTCCAAAGAAGAAGAGTAACAGTCATATCTATCATTGAATCAATCCATTCAATGCCCTGATCCTTTTCCACCTTTTTAAACGATCCATACTTTGCTTTTAAAGGATTGCAAGATTTAATCACACTCCGAATCACTTTCACCTCCTTCCGTCCTAAACCTAACTGTTTGTCTCCAAATCTTCCAACATATTTCCAAGTCTCAATAGCAGAAACCGAACTTTCATAAACTGTAGCCAGTGTATCTTGCAATCCACAAATATTAGATGCACCAACTGTTGACATGTACGGATAACACAGCCAAGCAACCAAAGGTATCTCCCCAAACAATTTAAGAGTCCCATAATTAATGCTCACCTGATTCACAAACGCCATCATAAACGCGTTTTGAGCTTGTGACGCAAAACATTCATTAAAAAGCCCTTCAATTAACTGTAACTGCCTGTATGTATGTAAATACTTTTGGAAATTATTTCCACCCTCAGGTTTATCATTTGCGCGAATATTTTCGGACCAGAATTTGAAAAGTGCCGAGTAATTCCAGAAAAAGAATGCCACACAAGAATTGACAATCCAAGAGAATGCCATAACATGAGCTTCAAACGCTGAGATTACGATTCGAACCGGAATAAGTATTTTGGAATTTGGAAGAACTATCCAGTTTGCAAAAAAGGGTTCAATAGTTAGCATAAACATGCACAAAGCAAATATACAAACTGTAAACAATATTATCATTAGAATGGTTCTGTTAAAGAGGCCGACGAGAGGATCCTTCCCTTCAATTGGATACCTTGATTTATTCCAGGGAAGCAATTCCCCTGAGCAGAAGAAAAGATTTAAATTTTTTAAAAAGACTTGAAGCTAAATACTTAATATTTAAAGCTTACATGAAAATATTTGCAATTTTACCTTTAGCAGATACGCTGAAATCAGTAGATCTCCAAAACAGTAGTGGAAATTCCTCTTGTCTTTTCCAGAAAAGAAAATTTGCAACTATTTGCAGCAGTGTATGTAATCAGAAATAGATTTTCAAACACAAATTTTGAAAGACTTCTTTCAACCCATCCCAAATTGTAGGCTTGAATGAAAAGAAATATAATCTTTAGTAAAAGGGTAAGGTTGTGAAATAACCAAAGTTTGTACTGCCATGTGACAGAGTTAACATTTAAGAAAATATTTCGGCTTTTATCCCATTTAAGCGGAAAGTAACCAATACTATGAAAAATTGTGAAGAAAAAACGAAAATTTTTGGTCATTTGTTTTGAAAGCATTCTAAAACTTCAATTTGTTAAAACTAGCAAACTTAATATATTTTCTGCTCTTCACAAAATCTTGGAGTGAAAAGCATTTGAAAAAATAAACTATTTGGATTATGACTTTCTGGTCAACAACTTTTATAATCATAAAATATTCAGCCAGGAGAACTTTTGTTGCAAACCGTTATGTAAATTTAATATAAAAACATAGTTTCCCAAGTAATATTTCCTATTATCCGCTTATGTAATCCAATTTTCTAAATGACTCGGCACTAAGAACTTACGTATAATTGATGGAAACTGGTTATGTGATGGAAAATTATGAAGTTATAATTACGAATGAGACATATTACGTAACATATGTAGCTTTCTCTACTGTTTTTGACTAAATAAGGTTTTTATGCAAAAGACACCAATTAAGCTTTCGTTATAGTTACCTACTTCCATTTAAATCTAATTACTGTTATTGTAACAGAAACAACGACTTTTAAGTTTCCAAAAGCACACAAAACTGAGGTCAAAGAGTAAAGAAAGCTCTTAAGAAAGTAATTATCATTTACAGACCATTAAAAAAATTAATGAGGCGTTACATAAAGCAGTTTATTACTTTGCTCTCTGTTTTAAAAGTGTTTCTTTTATAAGCCGTGATACCATTTTTTTCACAGGTAAAAAGCAAAGTTAGCAACAGAAAGGCTGGGATACATAAGTAATTATTAATTCTCATAAATGTACAAAATCGATAAACATACAATCAGTGTAATTTTCAAAAAAAAAAGTTATGAAACTTCTTTAGTTTAACCAATTAAGTACATATCTCAATCGACTAACTAATCATGAATTAGCAGAATGAGAATGTAATAACTTTAGCTGATATAATTTCACATTTTTTGGGGATAAGGAAAGGCAGTCATCAGTCAAAAAAACTGTTTCATAAATTATTATTACGCAGATGAAATTAGGATTCTAAACACTTAATTATTAGTTAATTATTGGTATCATAATCATTTAAAACTAGAGCAGTGTAAATTGTAAAATCAAACTGCTGATGATGTGCAGTCTTGACGCCATTGTACAAAAGATTTTTTTAAATTTGTTATTTAAATGCATACCATGCAACCTAAAAAGGCGTTATACCGTTAAAACCGTTGTAATTTTTGAAAATTAAAAATAAATAAATTAATCAGTGATAAAAATGCGATCGAATGATACCAAACATGTCCTATCTTGATTTTGCAAAAGTTTGCCGTTATAACGGTCTTTAACGTTTGCCGTTGACCGTTAAAACTTGAGCAATAAATACTTAAATGTATGATCAGTCAAGTTGGGGCAGATTCGACCTAACGGGGGGCACCAATTTTTTAATGTTTTTAGACTCCAAATTCAATTCTAAACAACTTTTACCCTATAAACTTTTCTCCAAAAACCCGTACTTTTCGAGTTACAGACACATTTTGAAAAAATTTCCCCCAAAATTTTTCTAAGTATTTTCAACTGAAATTTTTCAAAATATTTTTTTTGTGTCTTTGGACTCCAAATTCAATTCTGAACATATTTTACCCAGTACACTTTTCTCCAAAAACCCGTACTTTTCGAGATACATGTTTGTGACTTGACATTTTTTACCAAGTTTTAACATGACATTTTCCCAAGTTTTTAATATGACATATTTTCCCACGTTTTTAATATGATATATTTTCCCAAGTTTTTAACATGAGATTTTCCCGGAGTTTTTGATTTGACATTTTCAAAGGATTCTGAGAACTATATATTATCCCAAAAATAGTTTTGCAATATAAACCAATGAGTTGGCGGGTGATGCCCCTGCCCTGATGAGCCAAAGGCAAGGCAAAACTCAGTCGCTGGTCGGCATACTCATAGTCAGCCGCTGGTCGGCATACTCATAGTCAGCCGCTGGTCGGCATACTCATAGTCAGCCGCTGGTCGGCATAACCGTAGTCAGCCGCATGTCGGCATAACCATAGTCAGCCGCTGGTCGGCATACCAAATATAAATCACTGTGTTGGTGGATTTCGTCGCCACTATTTTCAGGGGGCTCTACCAGCTATGCTTTCAGCATAGTGGCCAAAATCCCCCAGATTTCGACGCTGAGGGGTGCTAAGTCGGCTGCAAATATTAGTTGACAGGTGGGAGACTTCTAAGTCGGCCATGAGAAACCACTTCACTGATGAATTTGCAGTCGTAAATGCTGAGAGACTGCAACGGCCACAATTGGTAGGGTGGACAGTCCCTTCAGAGGACCGAAGGTCTCCCCGTTTAGTTCCTCCACCTTGAAATATTTCAGAATTTTTTTTATCTTAATTGTAATTTTTATAAGCAAAGCCATGGCAGGCACGCTAGTAAACGCGTTCAGCAAAAAGCAAAAGAAAGAAGAGTTGCAAAATATGGCTTCTGAAGACGACCCCCCACCATGCAATCCAGTTAAACCGCCTAAGGACAACAAATTCCATTTCCAATGTGGTGGTTGCGACAAGTTCTATCGAACCGTAAATGGGTTTAAAGGTCACTTGCCTTGTATTGGAAGAGTAGACTTGTCAATGCCTCGTAATTTTCCTTGCCCGTTGTGTGGAAGATATTTTCAGGAAAGAAGGGACATGGAAGTCCATAAAGGCGATGTCCATAAACGCAAGAAGGGAAGAAAATGAATTAACTTTTGAATGATGAATTAATGAAAATAATAGTATAGCTGTCAGACTGGAGAGCCCAGTGTAAAAAACAAGCTGGAGAGTCCAGTGTAAAAAACAAACTAGAGAATCAAGTATAAAATACAAACAGGAGAGTCGAGCCTTGAAAGCCAGCAGGACTTGCAATGAACTAAAGCATATTTATATACCTGTTAAGCGATCAGTGTTGGATGCTACCCTTAAAGCGTGCTGCATTGTGTGAGGGAAAACCCGAGACCAAAGATTTAGAAAATGAATTAGTCTAAATAATCATGATGGTGCAGGATGCGCGGAGCTTAGGATTTCTCAGCCAGAACGAATCACCGGTTGTCCCGGGCGCCTCACTCATTGGGCGTTCATGGGGTGAGGCTCCCTCCCACAGGTCGTCCCACAGACGTTAACCAGGGGCGCCATTGGGTCGATGGGTAAAGCTCCCATCCTGATGATGGCCAAAGCAGGCCGAAACCCGCCAGCATTCTTATATTCCTACAAATCTCACGCAAAATCCCAAGCAGACATTTCATGGGATAAATACAACGCAGCTGAAAGCAAGGTAAAATATCAAGTACTACTATCACGTTCAAACCAACTTCATATTGACGAGGGGATTTTCAGATTAGTTGCCTAGATTTTGATGGCAATCTTTTCACAGCCAACTTTATTAAATTAGCAAATCGGCACAACGTTTGCAAGCTAAAGGAAAGGGCTTTAAAAATGGCGAGTTGTTCTCAGCAATAGACATTTGCTGTGAAAGAATGCCGGATCTTCTATTTATAAAGTTAGAATGCAAGCGAGCAAGAGAAAATCTAAATCGTTTTTCCATTCACTAAGATTCCTTTCATGAGAAAACTTGTGACTGAGTATGCATCATTGTGAAATTGATTCAAAACGCCAGTCGTCACAATGGTTCCCTGCTGGCTCACTTTAAGTAAGCATTTACCAAACACATGCATTTCAAGTATTATTATGCTAATTTTTTGGTACTAGGTGGAAGTTTTCTTGGTCGGATCTTTCAATACTTGGCGCTATATTAACCAGGGAAGACTATTTTGATGTCTTCAAGTAGGTAAAGGGAGTCAACGATAAAATACGCGGTCAAGAAAAATGGAATGACGAATATTTTCCACGATATAAAAATGTACCCTTCCACATTTTGAAGATAACTATGAAAAAACTACAGCATATTTGAACAATTGAACCACATGACAATCTTCACAGCTCCTGTAACTTCTCATCTGACGACTTTTTGTTTCCCAAGAGGAAACGTTGTATGCTTGGGAGGAAGTATATTAAAGAAGTTACTCCGACCAGCAATTCAAAAAGTGAAATTCCATTACTTGGACGTTGATGCGCCGCATTTAAAGCAAATGTGTGCTGCTAAAATCAATCAGTCATTCAAAAGCCCTTTTTAGTAGCTTTCAAATGATGCATCAATCGGCTGAATTAAGAGATATTGTCATTAAGAAAATCGCCATCAAAGTCCCGGCAACAAATCTTAAAACCCCCTCGTAAGAGTTATCTCAAATACTGTCCATATTTCAATTCCATCTCATGTTTTTTTCTCAAGTGTCAGTGATCATTGATGAGATATACTCTTGTAAAACTTTTATTAGAAGAGGGAGGAGTAGTTGTAAAAACGAGTTCAACTTAAAAACATTATTCTGATAAAAGTACTGGCAGCCCCATAGCAGAAGGGGCACAGTGTGTACCAAGGTAGTCTTGCATTTAGTCCCTCCAGTTGTGGAGGAGTCATTTGGCGTAGGTGTTTTTGCAAAGGTAGAGTTGAGAGGGTCCTCGTTCTCCGATTTGATTTCAACGCCGCCGTCTGTTGGAACTGTTTGTGTAGGTTTCTCCGGGGATCCAAGCCCCTCGTCGGAATGGGGTGGCGACAGATTTTGGGGTGGCTTTATTTCATCAATCACACCCAATTCCTCCATCTGCTCACTGGAAAACATCATTATAAAATTATTTACTTCGTCGATTAGCTAATTAAATGAATATTTATGTATCAAGTTAATAACATTATTTTATGAATATGTAATTGATTTCACCTCGACATTGGAGCGATATGGAATGGAAGATCTATCACTTTCATCCAACTCGCCAACGGGAGGGGGTGTCTTCTTGGGAAGAGATGGTGACTGCTGATTATCTGTAGATCTGAATGAATTGGTCACTACTACTTCCGGTTTAGTTGTCATGGACGCCAGCAGAGTAACAGCAGCTAAGGAAAGCTCCCAACTGATAACGCATTTGCAAACGGATTGATCTCATCAGCAGGCATTGTCACAGTTGGAGTCATAGACCGCACTAAAACTGACACTGATGCGGGAGAAGCTATTTGATGGCCATCTTCCACCCTCCGTTCCAAACGTACACGAGGCTGCGAAGTTGAAAGTTTTCGGACGCCTGCAATAAATTAATTATAAATCGTGTTAAATATTTGAATTAATTTTTATTGTTGTTGCATCATTTCCTATGTAATATAATCACTTACATTTTCTTATCAGCTTAGCCCTCATAGCTTTGAAATTCTTCATCTTTCGATCCCTCAGCTCCTACCCCGCTTCCGAGTTATCGGTTTCCTCCGAAATTAGTCTCTTCAATCCTGCCAGTCTCGACGGCACTCTGTTCGCAAACCTCATGATATTCAACAGTGACTGCAGCTTCGATTCCAGCCGCAGCTACAAGCTTATCAGTTGAT
>JAQIXX010007737.1:0-10455 GCA_034700605.1 Willowsia nigromaculata | reverse complement strand
CCCACCGGAAACGAGGAAAAATGTTGAGAGAATAACACGTGCACGATAAACCAAGAAGCACCGAGTGGAAGAAAAAGCAACACTACGGAGATCACTGCGGGTTAAAGTTTAAGCCCGGTAAGTTTGTTAAATATATTCATCCATGCTGCATTATTTATTCTTATAGTAATTTGTATCTTTTATTATTTTCTTCACTGGCTACATGGAAACAATTTCTTTTTACATATATAATATGGTGATCTGATGATTTTAAAAAGGAACAAAGATACAAGTAAATAAAATTAAGTGAATGAAATAAAATGATCGATCCTACTACTATCGATATCCATAGGGTACTTCACACCACTGTGATCCGGTGTCTGTCTTCGTCTCAACCCTTAATACCAAAAGATACTTGATACTAGAAAGACTGTGATAAATATTTTGCTACAATATGTTTTATCTTAATTCACACTATATGATATCATCATGAAGACAAGTTTTGGTTTAGATCTTTTGAGTTACGGAGCCAAATGTGAGATAAAGTAATCTGAATTAAAACTTGTAAATAAAGCCACGAATCGTTTCATTTCTGGATTTTCAAACGATTTCATTTATTACATAAACAGATTTCATACATTTATACAGAAGAACAATTTTACGACTTTATCCCTACAGCATACACATCATGACTTTTAAGCCTCTAGGGCACGCATAGAGTTTTCCCTGGCGGGCTGCGATTTTTCAAAAGTTTCCATGTAAAATTTGAAATTAGAAGTCGGGCGCCAGTGAAATCACTCTATGGGTACCATAGAGCTTTAAACGTGGCTGCTTTCACCGCTTTCACCATCCACCTTGGTAGGAAGGCGGTATTTTAATGGAAATCAATTATCAAGACGACGACAGCTGAAGAGAGCGTAACGTGATATTTTCAGCTGTGCTGTGCTTCCAGTTCCTCATCTACGACAGTAATTTTACACCTCAAAGCAGCACGGTAAAATCATTCTTCATGCATGGTAAGCCCCGTAGCCCCTCACGGTAACAAATAGTTATTGGTTTTCGCGCTCTTGATGCTTCAAAATTTGGGGCAACAAGCAACCAGGTGGTACTCTATGATTTCTTTCTTTCCCAAGTTACCAACCAGGCTGATTGCCTTTAGCAGCAACATCCGCAGACAATGTGTTTCAATGTGACCTGGCCTGGGATGGGTTGAACTTATTTTCCTTGAAACTATGTAAACAAGTCCGCTACGGCTATGCTGCGAGCACGTATGAACCACGTTCATATGTCATTGGAGCATAGCCGTAGCTGACGTGTTTACATAGTTTCAGCTGACATAAGCTTGACGCATCCCAGCCCTGAATGTGACCCTCTTGTTCGAGAAATGGATGGATCCTGAACTAAATGTGGGGTGGAAGAATTTCGAAACAGTTCGGAAATTGCGGAGACAGCTTCTAAGAAAACAAGCTCCTCAAAATTGAGGGGGCGATGGGGAGGAACCTTCGTCTCATCGAGATTTGGAGGTCACTGGGGAGGGATGGTGGTGAAAGTATTTGTCCTGAATTTAATGCTTTGCTTGACGAGTGACTGGGGGAGGAGATCAGGAAGAGAAGCCGGATGAGAGGACGAGATTGTGGGGAGAAAGGAAGAAGGGTTGTTGGCTACGGCAAAGTGATGAGTTGAGAAAATTAGGCTGTCAAAAAGACAGAAAGGGATTTTTTTAAATGTTAGTCTGTTGTACATAATATTTTCTACGGTTTAGTAAAATATTATGCAAATTATACTTTGATGATGATTCATGGTTTCTTTGAATTTATTTTCGTGTAATTTTAACATGTAGGGTGAATCGGGTGGCCGAAACCTAACTCATCAAAACAGAGTTCTTTGATTTTGATGTCATATCTTCTCCACACATCTGGAATTTGTCCACTATAGAAATTGTCCCTTGTAAAAATCGTCAATTATATATTTTTCAATTGCTCCCATACAAAATCAAGTTGTGTAGGTTACCTCAGGGAAAAAAGTCAAATCCACAGTTTTAATTTATAATGAGCTATTGCTGGAACCGACTTATGTTTTTAATGCATTGCCAGAAGCATCATGAAGCACTCAAATGACTAATAAATTACTGTAAAAAACTACGTCAACGTAGTCAACGTAAGCCAACGTGACTCTTGCTCCAGGAATGGATCGATGCTTAACATTTGTTGGGGGATTTGGAAAACCTTGAAAATGGAGGGGACGAAAAAAGGGTGAGGTGCCCTCCAATAAAATTGGTCATTATGAAAGGCAGAAAGAGAGGAGAAATTTTTTCAGAGGGATGTGGAATTAGTGAAATATGGATGATGTTGGCAGATAATTCCTTATGTAAATACCTGCTAACTGTCTAACCAAAACTCAGTGAGCTTCCACTTTCGCGTGTGCCAAATGAAAATTAACGGCTTGTTTGGAGGATGCGGCGACGTGTGGTTTGCAAGATGGAATAGAGGCTGAAGGTGAAGGAGATCTAGGTAACGATGGGATCACACCAGAATCATACAAGCATTCCAAATTTTGCTACGTAATGATAGATGATGAAAACCACTAAAATTGATATTCTCAGTGGTTTTAGCAAATTTGCTAGTACAAAATCCCAATATCATATCTTAGATTCGCCATGTAATTAATGAATTGCACAATAATTATCCTTAAGATTACTATGACAGTTTTAACTGAATGCCCGACTTCATGGTTGTCATTCCTCCCTATCTGAACATTTGGCAAATACATTCTTAAGCGTAAATTTAAATCTACTTCGCGTCTTACCATTAAATTCCAAATGCAGGTATTCTGAGTCTGGTTTGCAAGTAGTTTTTAAAGCCTTCTCACATTTTAATCAAATTTGAAGGATAGGCTGGTACTTCAGTTTGAACTGAAATTTGAACTGCTGCATTCCATTATTTTAATTAAATGTTCAGTTTGAAAGGACTTTCATAAGAATATTTGATTGACAAAGAGCTTCTTGCATTTCCAATTCGAGCAAAATGCTCTTCATTTTTTAGATAGTCGATTCTTCATGTCGGCTTTTATGAACATGACTAGACAGTTCACCAAATGACAGCTTAAAAGAATAGTCACCCACTGCTAAAAATTTAAAATGTCATTCTTCTCGTTTCATAACATTGAATAAAATTTATTCAGTTAAAGGCTGAGTATGGTTCGATGTGCATATCAGACAAACCAACTACTCTGCAAAAGAAAAGTTTACCTTCGGGGAAACAATTTGAACTTTTTCATTTGTGGATGTAAATATATTTTGAATTTGTTTGAGTGTTTCTGTACTCATTTCCATGCTCGAAGTTAGTATTCCCGCAAGCAGTTCCAATTTAATTTAATCATTCATTTAGTAAAGTTTTTGCTTTCTGGTGAATTTAGCAACGTAAAACGCTCTTTTGACAAGAAATAACAAGAGCTTTTGCAAATATCATTTGATTTTGTCAATAAAAATGTTTCTAGCAACTTCTGTCAACCTAGTAGAACTACTCTGGAGAAAGTTTGGCCAGGCCACATAGCAACTTTAACTACAAGCATTCAGAAAAGCCATTCGCGTATTTTTTTAAAGCATTTCACAATATTACAGAATATACATAAATTCAACAAATCATTGATTATTCATATACACAATAAGAGGTTTTGTTAAAATGTGTCTGATGATTTACCAGCAAAGCAGTGTAATGTCAATTAAAAACGTGCCTGTAAGAAATCAAACAGGAAACTATTTCGGCTCAGTAAAATACTGGTGTTTAAGATTTTTGTTGATCAGTTAAAAGCTAAGAAAGCAAGTAATAATTTCCATTTAATTGCACCAGAATTTCGATCAAATTTGAGTTAAGTCTTTATAAACTGAAACTTGTACATTAACTTTCCTTAGTTTTAATAATTTGTGAATTTGTATCTTTGATTAGTGAGTTGCGTGTATCAGTCAAGTACGAATTTCAAGATGAATGTGTTACAGATGATTATGTTCGCTACCACGCTCATTGCACAATATTCCTTTGCGATTAAAGGCTATCAGTGGAAACGCGGTTTCAGAATTTAGCAAATTCTGGCAATTCACAAGCCAGTTTTTGGATTGTACTGTTCATTTCTCAAGAAGCGAGCACTCTTGGCTGGATTTGTTCCACAGTGTTCTGGATCTCTGCCATCAGCGAAATAGCCAAAGACCGTGCGTGAGCATTCACACCCTGTCTTCGGCTAATATTGAAACAAACACAGAATATCTGCCGGATGAGAATTTGCAATGGAATGAAAGTTACTTCAAAGATATTTCGGTAATTTATAACTCTGCATTTTTCCCAATCAAGCACAGCGCATCTTGGAACTTCCGCAAGTAGGCTACAGTGTCGTGGACTTTTACCAAGCAGAGAGACATCAATGCATTCTGAAAAGCAAACTTTTGATTTATTGGGAGTGCCGGTGGATTTATCCGCCAAACTTCGTCCTGATTCCTGTCTCACCGCATATGAAACATACGGAAATAAACAAATTCTTTAGTTCGCATTACAATTATGGGAAGGAACACCACAGAATCTCCAGAGTATTCTTGCTGCACAGTAAAACATTACATGTTATGGGAATGTGTCTGAAATGTTTCATCTCGGAACCGAACTACAACAAACAAATCCACTGGAAACATGTAAAATCTGATCAATTGACATTACCACGTGAGGTTCTTATGAGGTTGTTAGATTCTACGAAAGATTCACGAGAAGTGAGTCAGGTGCATTCGAATTGCCCGTATGTGAATCACAAACAAGCTTGGTTTTATTTCGATGAGATAATGGAAAAATGTATTGAACAAATATTCTCTTGGCAGCATAATTTCACTGAGTCATTTCTTTTCGCTCCTTTGAAAAGCACAGACCAACTTATTTCTGGACATTACATCATTCCATTTGGATCTGAACTGATTGGACTTCGGTACACAATTTTTCTCAGACGCTCGAGCCGTATATCTTCATTCCAAACATATTTCTCAATATTTTCTCCATTTGACTGGAAAGGGTGGCTCGTCGTAACAATCAGTCTCCTTTACCTGGGTCTGGCCTTAAAACTGACGAAACACTCTGATAACCCGTACTTCTGGATGTTTGGAACCCTTCTGGAACAATGTGATGATAACCGCAAGCGTTTAAGCTGGAAAAACTGGTATCTTGTTGGAATTTGGTTGCTCGTGGTGGTACTTATTCGTACTGCTTACACGTCCGCAATGTTCACTTACATGGCGAAAGAGGCGGGGCCTTCATATGTCCCTGAATCACTGCACGATCTGCTTGATTTCACTGACATGAATTTGTTTGCTGGGGCAATGACCAAATATGTTCTCGAACATGGAACAAAATTGCTGTTACAAAATATTGATGATTCGTCACTTCGAAATACTTATTCGAAAGCATTGCGCAGACTCGTGGAAACATACTTTTCTTTTTGGTATTTTGTTAGTTTGGAAATGTTGGGGGTAACGCTGGAAAGCACAGGTTGCATGCAGAAAGGATTTAGATTGCCCGAAAACTTGTCAGAAAGTGGGAGCATATTCCGAGGTGAAACAAATAATCATTCATGTCACACCTTTGAAAAATTTGCTCTGCTTTACTCCAACCATGGCTCTGCTGATGACTATGCGGCTGCATCGATAGCAAAATCGAATATAAATTTGATGAACGCTTACCACATTTTCGAAAACCAAGATAATGATTTTGCACCTCAGTTAAAATCATGGCGCGTCAGTGGAAGAACAACGTATCACAATGAATTTGCTGAATCCTTAAGTTCCCTCGTCGAGTCTGGAATTCATGAATTTCAATATTCATACGGACAAAGAAACATTATGAAACTTACCATTAGAGACTGGGTTTATCCCCGCTCAAAAGAAAAGGCTAACGTTTTGATGAGGGCGTCTCAGCAGTGGAGCAATGTGGGATGTTTTCAACTTTACAAGCAAGCGTGCTTTTTAGCGGATCTTCTTCAAAATCCGACTGAACATAATGACGAGAGGGCACGAAATAAAGATCTGCTGAGTTTATGGCTTGTATTTCTTCTATTGCACATGCTTTCGATTTCTGTTTTTGTGACGCATTTGATATTGCAAAAATGGCAAGAACTGAAATGATCATGTCAAATGGCTTCCTGTTCTTGTACATATATATGATTAGTCGCTGATATTTCGGGGTTCCCGAACATCTTGTCCTTGTGAATGCTAAATGTTAGCTAACGGAACGTGAAACCTCGCAGCTTACAGAAAGTCCCATCACCGGAAGATTTCTAATAACCATCCATGACCAATAAATTGCTAAACAAAAACTCCCCATAAATTACTGGTTAAATTTATGAGAGTTTCATGGTGACCCTTATCTATGGCTACTATTTCTGTCAACTAACTTAAGCAAAAAGCGGTAGCATATTGAAATCATTCTAGCTTGCACAAAAAACTGATTGACCTACCTTCATCTTAAGTAACGCAGTTGGTTTCCTAGTGAAATTTACGATTATCACTGTCAAAAGAGCAAATGAACAGCCAAATATGGAAAATAACTGAATGATTTCAAGTTTATAGTTTGCACCAAAAGCCTACTTTGCAACAATTATATACATAAATTCTATAAAAAGAAATAGCATATTTAGCTCGCAAATGCAATATTTCAACCAGGGTTTTAAATTTGGGCTCAAATATACTTTGGTGTAATCAGGAGACCACGAATATGGAAGTTTGGGAAGGTGAGGGTAGAGAATTGTCTGTAGCTGAAAAGCAAGTCTTGTTTGTTTTTCCTTTTTCCATAGAGAAAAACATGGCACACATAATGTGAAGAATAAAGTCATTGTAATTCGTTTGTTTTAGATTCATTACATTTGTTTTTAATTAAAAGTTTGTGGATCAAAATGTCAATGAAATGTTTCAGATAATTTATCGGCTTAGTTTGTAAGAATCCTAGTCCTAGCCAATGTAACAACCAGATTTTCATCGATATATTGATCTTTAAAATATAAAATTTTCGTGGTGGGCAAACGTAGTGCTGAATTTGGTGTTGGTGACCAGTTAAAAATCAAAGCCAACCCAATGATTTTCACTTTGAACCTTGTTTTGTGCTAAAAACATGGTATTAAAATAAAGCGAACAAAACTTCGTAATGAACGTCACTTTCTGCCCCATTTACCTCCATGTTAAAATCCGAACTTCAAAGGGCCAAAAGTCGTATCGTGCAATACTTTAGCGACTTGTGTCTATTGACAATGTTGTAGAGCGTAACAAGAATTTTCGAATGGTGTATGATTCGTAAGGATCCGTTCTGGGCCCACCTTAAAACCGACTAAGGTCCTTTACAACTCACTTTTTCATGGATGTTTAAACTTGCGTATTTTCAATTTTATTGTATGGGATTTAAATAGCTTGAATTAATACTTATATGTAGATAACAATTATCACGCAAATAAAAGAGAAATGGTAAAACGCATTTACGGCAAAACAAGACAAATTTGTACGATTTTATTGCGTAGTCTATTTTGTGTAGTAAATTTGTGGTTTTTTTTACTGTCTATTATGGCAATGCTATGAAATTCCTAAAATGCTTAAACTTTTCTTAATATTTGGGCTTTATAGAGACTGCCACACTCTTTTTAAAGCTTTATATTTATAGTATAAACGCATCTGCCAAATTTACAAGTTCAGAAAACTAGCATGTGTGGGAAATTACGTAGTTAGCTGAGACCTTTTGTCACCATATCTTGAAAACACGCTTTGACTCTCATATTAACGCTAGAAAGTAGGTAAATACATAAAAATATATTATAAATTAGCATCATTCTGTAATATCATTTAAGTGTGGACAGTCTTTTGTGAAGATCACTTTGTTTCCAACAAAAAAATTGATTAATACATTAACTATATTCTGAGATATGACATGATGGAACATCTTTTTCTAATCGAAATTAGTTCTCAGGATGTTTTCAGAAGCAGAGACTCCATAAAATAGATGAGCTTGCCCATTTAAAAAAATCTGTGAATGAATTTCGTTATCTCAAGTAATCCGGGGGATGGGTACAGGGTGGTGGGCATATAGATATTTCAAAGCTAAAATCGCGCAAAGAAAAAACTGTAATGCTTTAGAAAGTTGGAACAATGCAAAACCTGATTATTGTGCCTCACAAGGGTGTAGAATAGTGTAGGCTTGGTCCTCCGGCACATCTGACCATAGCAAAAGTGACGTTGCTTCCAGAGCTGCACAATATGCTGAGGCATGCGAGAGCGGAGCTCGCTCGCTCAAGATTTCTCCCTTTACGCCCATGTTATTGGAGCTCTGCAAGTGACGTCACTGCTCAAAAAAACAGAATGGAGCGCCGCTATGCGGGATGGCCACGGGTTGGTGCCTCAGAGATATTTTGGGATTTCCAAGAAAAGTGAATGAACGCATTCAATCTGGCTGTATTTTTATCTACTGTGTCCGTATGATAAATTATTTGTAAAATTCAGTATCAGAATTATTAATTGCAAATATAAATGACCACATAAACTAGTTTTAGACACGAAATTCTGTATTTATTTCATTTTATTTCTATACAGTATTTTAGAAACATCTGTCATTTTTAAACATTGAGTGTATGGAGTATTGTGGTATAGTTAGAAATGCTAGAATATAGAGTAATTACAATATTGATAGTCGTCTCACCTTCTCCACTAATAAATTTTTTAATCAATCAGAAAGGAAGTTAAAATATAAGTACATCAGTAATCTAATAAAGTAGCCTGCTACCAAATCGATTAAGCATTTGTCATGTGTTTCATGCCATTACCAATTTTCCTCCGGAATGTTGCTGCACGCAGATAAAATCTATTTCTGTCTCTATCTCTCCAAAATGTATAGTCATAATATTGAACGATAACATGCTATTAAATTATGATTCAAGATTATGGATGTAACCATCATTTTTGTTTGTATTATGAAGAAACAGTAACAAATATTATCAAGTTACAAAAGTTCCTCAAAGTCAGAAACTTAGACAGAATTTTCTACATAGATATTTAACTACTTCTTTACATTAAAGAGGATAAACATAAGCTTGAAACTAATAGCACAACATTTGCACGACAAGGTTTACGTTCGCAGAAAAAAATTAATTACAGATAAAACATATATGGCAATAAGAAGGAAATTTTTTATCGTTTCAAATTGCTTTCAGCATGCATTTGACCTTTCTTATCAAAATAATGATTTGGTGTGTCATATCATTTAAGATATTGGGTTTTAACCTGAATTTTCACAATCTTACAATAATCAGATCTGGATGGGCATAGGTTTTTGGACGGGAACTAACTTACAAAATGCCCGAGTAAGAACATCACAAATCCTAGCAATACGATTGAGAACTGCAGGAATATAACGTTCCCAACCGGTGAGCTCATTGAGAATGGATGAGGTTTTTGTAAATTCACATTAAGTTTTGACCACTTGATATTTTCCTTTCTTGTAATTATATGAAACACCATATTTCTTAAATGTTTCCCAAAGCGTATTCTTTTCCTGGACTTTCAGTCTTTCTGAAATTGGTGAAATATCTCCAACTTGGGACTGTTATCGTTGTGTCGTATGAACTGTCCAGCTCATTTTGAAACACATTTATGCAATTGAGGGCCCATGTTGACACGCTGCAATAAAAATATCTATACGTGATTTGATGGAGAAGAAAAAAATCTTCAAAATGAGCTATCAGTTGTAAATTTTTATTGATAAACCCAGTAATGACAGTCATTTAAGTAAATTTGTCATTACTATTAGCAACTTGCTTCAATTTTCTCTTACTATTGCCAATAGTACGCCCATTCATGGAGTTCATACTGTTAACTTGAATATGTAAACTTGTAGACAAAAATTCATTCATAATGTAATCTTTAAACATAGGATTGTCATTTTTCATTATAGTTTTCATCAAATTATACGAGTTATTATGCTTTAAAATTGTAAGATTACTTTCAAAAGAAGTGTTTAAGGATTGAATGAGTCCAAAGAATTCTTCGTTTGGCAAAAGGAGACCTCGTCTGGAGAGTGTATGAATCCACGATTGAACCTTTCTACCATTAGTTGGAGTTCCAAATTCGTAGCCTCTTCTTTTTAATTTGAATGCGACATATCCAGCTAGATATTTGACGGTTTCTTCGTTACAGCTCACAGTTGTAGATTCACGTGTAGCTACATTTGCTATTGGTATGTTCCTTCGTAAGTTAATATTCTCCAACAACTTAGCACTAATCCAATTACAATTTTCGAATGACTCATTCGTATTGTTTCCCACTGGGGATCTAATTTTGGAGCCAAGCAATAGTAATCGAAGTCGATACTTGAACTCTGGTGGTGTAGGGTATGTATTGGGACCCCGAATGCTCGTATTCTTGAGAACAGGCTTTCCAATGCATCCTGATTCACTCGACTTGTTAAGAAATAATTGAGT
>JAQIXX010007736.1:0-10457 GCA_034700605.1 Willowsia nigromaculata | reverse complement strand
TTTTAAATTTAGACCAAGTAATCTTTTCTGGATTTAATTTCCTGCTTTGCAACACATACGATTTCAAAATGTATAATACAATTGCTCCTTTTTTGAAGAAGCACTGTTGCAAAAACAAGGTATTTTACTTTCTATATGTACGCACATAAATATGTTTAAAATAAAATAAATTCTACTCTTATTAATGGACAAGGAATTTCTTACGGACCACGGGACCGGCAGTTCCGACTTCAACAGGGATTTGAAACTCCTCAAGGGATTTTAGGTATGCCAGCAAGGATAGGGTCATGTTGTTTTGCTCAGCGGGAAAAAGTTTTGGTCACCAGGGATCCGATGTCGTTTTTTTGCTTAGCGGGCACTTTTTCCCAAAGTTAACCAAAGATTTGTCAGAGTTCACAAGGAACTTGTCAGATTTCAGCATGGATGCCAGGTTCGTGATTCCTGTTGAAGTTCAAGGCCTTTCTAAGAATTTTTATGTCAGCATAAGAATATATGAAGAAGATTTATTTATGTATTTTTCATCTTCCAATCTATAGATCATATGTACATTCAGTTAATCAAAGAGCTCTTAGCTTCTATTCATTACACTTATTAGCTGCCGCAGGTGGGAAGATTGACAGGCATAAATACGTTCATTTCAAATAACGAAGCAAATACTAAAATGCAAAAATACATGACCAGTGATATAAATTTAACTTATCTGTACAAATTGAAACGGTTACAATCAATGATCCTGTAGAGAAGAGTGACGGAGATTAGCAGAGCTATACCAGAATATTCCAGGCCTGCAGAGTTAATTTTAAATGCAATTGATATCGTGATCTGTGGTTATCATACTTACTTTTATAAGCCATGGAAGAGCAAGGCATATGAAAATGTCAAAAGTGTTGGATCGTATGGCGTTACAGAAAGTCATCGTACCAAGTCCTGCAAGTCAATCATTCAATTATCCTAATGTTTTTTCAATAATTTAAGCAAATTGATTCGATAAAACATTCCACTTGCTTATTTTATGAATTGCAAAGCGTAATAACTTGACTCACCATGATGTGCAACTATAATTCTCGAGAGGAGCTCTGATAAACTGTTCCCAGCAGCTTTTAATGTAAAGCCCAACCAGTCATAGGCATACTCACTCATGTGAGTGAGTGATGCGTGGAAATTTGAGGGGAGTGAAAGGCTTTTTCGGAAAAATGAGTGTGAGTGGCGTTGGTGGCCAAACCTTTCTCCAAAATGAGCGAAGTGGAGTGAAGGGTGGCCAAAGGATTTTTCCAGTATAAAATTTAGACTTGAATTTTGAAAACTTAGTTAACTGAGTTAAAAATGAATTGAAGATGCTGTTAAAATGAAAAAGAGGCATGGCATGTTATGTGATTTTAATCCTAAGTGAATGTCTCCGCATGCCTAATTTCAGTTAGTTTTGCATTGTGCAGGACCTCCTGCTAAAGAAATTTATGTTATTCGAGGATTTCTATGGGACAAGCGAGTAAACTTTTAGTTTTCCACTTGGAGGGTTTATCCATACCATAAAGACAAAAACAATCTCTATCTCAAAACTTGAAAATCCAATATAAATTAAAATAAACAGTTAGTGGAGTTTACTTATATCATCCGAATCAACTTTTAAGAAATTTCTTTTATCTCCTGTTTTTAAGAATTTAATAGTGTTATTTGAAAATCAAAGTGCACACACAAAACATAAACTTTTGAACTTCTATAAATTTAAGAGAAAACTTTTGTGGCGGTAAAAAGTGTGGTAGCCCTGTGGTAAGGGTGGTTATCTGCAACATGAGTCTTGATCAAATTACAAGCGACATTAAATTTACCGGTATGTTCTCAAAACGTCCAATTTAAGAAGGTCCAGTATACAAAAGGTTCCCGCCCAAATAAAGTCAATCTGGCATTGAAGAATAATATACCGTATTTACTCACAATGCAGGTTTCGCGAGCAAATGTGAGTCTTTCACAAATTTTTATAACTCACTTTTTGGTTACAAATATGGGGCTTTCAAAACACTTGTGTTCCTTGGTTCACACTTTTAAAGTGACTTTGGCTCAGGAGAAGCAAATTGCGGTTAAAAAGTGGAACACTTCAACTTCAATTTTTGATGGTGAATGAACCGTTACCGCTGATATCAATATATTTAGCAGAAAGTATTTCTTCTGGAAAATAATTTGTTTCACTTTAATTTTTGTAAAAATCTTTCAAAGCTTGAAGTCCAAGTCAAGATTTATTTCACCCCATCATTAGCTTAGCCATTTGCCAGGCTCTTTTCATGTTTAGCAATTTTCATTTTTTTCTAAAAATTCATAAATTTTTAGTCACAAACCTGTCCGAATTATTAGTTGATCCACTAGTCTTGTCATTGGGTATCACCATTCATTCCCAATCGACGGCTCATAGGATATTCAGTTGTACAACAAAATCAACGTCATCGTCAACCGCATTTAACTCTATTTAATTAACCTGATTCTGTTTATTTTCACGACAATTTTCAGATTTATCTTATGGGTTTTGAAATTTCAAATTCACAAAATAAAACATGAACGGTGTTGGAATGCTTTATCTCTCATTTTTCCAATTCATCACTAATTCGCAACTACTTATTCTTGTTACGTAAGAATTTACATTAAACGTGATATTTGATATAAATACTCTTCATGCAGAACGAGTGCAAGGATTGATTTTACTATCCAGCATCTCCACTTATTATACATAACTTTTTTAATGTTGTTCATCTATTTCACTTAAAAATTGGCCTACCCACGGCATACAAGCTGTTTCAGGCTAAATGAAAATTTAGCCCATTCATAAGCCATCCAATAATCCAGACTGAATCAAACTGGTCAGACGAATCCAGGTTGTATCTCATCGACCCGAAAACCACGGTGTAATCGAAATGTTCTTTTTTAGTTTCAAACTTTGGACTATATTCAGCACTTTACCAGTTCCGAAAGCAGCACATCTTTGAGTGTGTTAACCGAACAGTTTGCGAAAAAATATTAAAAGGAGTTCGAAAATGGCACCCGAATCAACCTTCTCAAAATTTCACCAACTTCCAAAGTTCTATGTAGTAACTATACTCTTTTTGAAGCCCAAGCTTTTTTTCAGTTAACAATCCAGCCTATTCACATAATTCTGGTAGTTATTACGATGCGCGGCACACGTTATGCATCAATGTTATTGGCTGTTTTACTAACAGCGTAAACTTCTAGGAAAACTGTAGAAGACTGCATAAAAAGAGCTTACCCTAATAGAAATATTTCCTACACAAATGTGTGATAATAAAACATCATTAATCATCCATAATATCATCATTCAACATGTTACAAAATAAATCTGGTTGTTAGTGAATCTGGTTGTGTTTCCCAAAAATCATGAACAAATACTTCTTGCTACAGACTTTCGGTAGCAACGTATTATATGTAACTCTGGCTTCCTTTAATCACCAAAACAATGTCTCCCTTTCGTGACATAAACCAAACCTTAGAACTATGACTAAAAATGCGATCCGTGCACTGCATTTTCATAATAGTTACAGTCATCTTAATACTCATTGGACTATTTTGTTTCGATCAATAATGGAAATCCGTTTTCAACTTAACTTGATCATCAGATTATTTTAAACTGTTATCTATAAAACTTCTGGTTTGACATTTTCAAATCAGAGTGAATGACTTCCTCAAGGAGCTGGATAATTCGGCATGTAAGAAGTCATTGTCGATGTCATCCAGCAAATAACAACGAGCGGATTTTGATTCAGATATTTATAGATCTCTGATATAAAGAAACATATTTTAAGCTTCCTCTCTCCTATCATTCAAAGACCAGTAAAAAACCAAGAAATAAGAACATTTATTTGAAATTTTGTGTAAGTTGGTCCATATAAAGTGGTAAATCTAATATATAAGTCTATAAGTAAAGTATAAGAAAATTGTTAAAGTTTCCATTCATTACCAGGATCAAGTGTACTATAGCGTTTTTAACACTACCATGCTCAGGGTCAGATGAGTGGTATGGTTAAATGCAATCATTGTGTGACTCGGCCAATTGGTCCTACATTCCTTTGACGAACTATAATGACACCCTGAAAGATATTTCGTTTTAAGTTAATCCGTTCATAATCTGTTTTTATTTTGTTTGACTTATTGAATTTACGCATCATATGATGAATATGCACGCTAATTTTTAACAATTTCATATATATAAGGTCTCCGTGAGACCAGATTCGAACTTTGCCCAATTGCCTTAATTGAGGTTATGGTAACCTACTACCTAGTGATGAATCCCACTATTTTGTTGAAAACGCCCCGTGATGTCTATGGTTTAATTAAATTTTCACTAAAACATGACAGTAATCAACCAGTAGCTTTTTAAATTGTTCTCAGTTACAAAAGCTATCAAATAAAATTTTCAGGTTTTTGCACATCACTATTCTTTATAATTTTTTAATCAAACATTTTAAGGTACAATTAAATGTATAAATGTAAAATGGCTCGTTAAAATCCATGTCAAAACATTTAAAGGCTCTCAGTTTAAAAGCTTTATTCCCTTTAAGCTGTTAAACTCAACTTCACCAATTAACTCAATAGAAAGTGCTAAACATTCTTTAAAAAATAAAATTGCTGTATCTTTTTCCTTTCGAAATGAGAAGGCAGAACAAAGCTAGAAGCATCCATTAACAACAACAACAAAATATTTCATAATCGCCTCACACAAAAATTATGCATAAACTTTTTAAATAGATTTAATAGAAGGTGTTCAGCACAGCATATATGCGAATAAATAGCAGAAATCGCATATGTCACAACATTATATTGGCTTTCTTAAGCAAGTACAAATTTTTAAAAGTACATGTAGCGCGCGGTGAAAGAGTGGGAACGTCTTGCATGGAAACAATTGTTCCGGGTAAACAAGTGTAGAAAATAACATACCCGCACCCGGCGTGACCGGCCCGTGTACCTCTTTTTCTATAATTTAGAATCTCCTTGGCACAATATGCAAAGTTGGACAATCATGATTTAAATGAAAGTTTCTAATAATATTCGCATGCTGGAATCAGGGTGCTGGCCAAATAAAGATTTTTTTGTGATTGTCTTCGAAAAACATAGAACATATTCTTGATCTGTTACCTATAAGGCTAGTACAAAAACAACTGTTTTTTATAATAGCCAGCAAAATTTTTTGAATTTACCAAGAGTTTGTGTGTACGAAGGCAAAAATGCTGCGTTTTCCAGGAATCATTGAGTTCCATCTTTTGTTAGCTTTCATCAGTTTTTTGTTTCTTTCCCTTTGAATGATAAGCTCATTAGCAATTTGTTCACATCTATCAATTTATGATACAGGTACATATTACATAGCAATTAGCATTTTATATAAAATAATTTAAAAATCATAAGCTGAGACGTTATGATCCAATTTGCTAAATGTTATTTTAATGCAAATTCATCATGGCAATTGTTTTCGTGATGTGTGGTGTTATCTGAGCAATAGCATATGTCAGTCGAAATGTTGTAGCCTGATTTTTGCTCCAATATCGTAATATAAAAAACACGGGTAATTCTGAGCAACAAAGGGTTCTTGAGCAGTGCATATTGATTAGTAGTCATGGGGACTAAGTATAAATTAATAGTGCTTATAACCAAGTAACTACCACTCTCAATTTAGCGCAAGAATTGTTTTAAAAGTTCCATCGTATGAAACAGTTTATATCGAACAATAATTTAAGCATAAGAAATTCAGGTATATTAAAAATGACGGAACTAATTGTGAGACAGATTCCGAGAATGAGTGGTTGTGTCTATGTTATGCAGTATGATTTCAATGCTATAAATGTCGTATTATTTCAAAATATTTGTCAATGCGTTATCAATATTTATCATTCTTGTCCAACAGCAGAAATCTCATAGCTGTAGTAACAACATTAAATGCTTGAGTGTGTGCTACTTACTCAACTGTGACACAACTTAATGCTTCCAAAGGTAGCCGCTGATAATGACAAAAATCATGGACGCAATAACCGTGGGGTACGTGGGGTAATTAGTCCCCCACAGAGACATGTATGACCCCCACACAATTTTCAGTGTACCCCACAATAATCTGTGTACTGAGACTTATTACTGTCTATTTTGTTTAAATGCTAAAGCTAGTTACTTCTGTTGAGTATTAACTTTCACTAAAATGCCCCAAACTAAACTCAGAATTACCAAAATTTTCTCGATTCTTAGAACAAAAGCCCCAAATTTACCTAACAGCTTTAGAGGTAACTTTGTAGGCGCCACCAAAACAGCAAAACACAAACCGCCATGTAAATTTAAGACTTATATTAGCCAATGCGTAAACAAACAACTAATCCTTTTTTGTGCGTTATATACATTTTATTAAAACATAATGCGCAATACCTGGCTTGCAGGTCTCTTCCACATATAAAATATTTTATGGAGATGCTACTATTTTGAAACAAGTGCCTATGGTTAACAGTATAAGATCGTAAGCTCCCATTATTATCAAACAGTATGGGGTTGGAGTGCGTGTCTAAACGCTGAACATTTCAATTAAAAATACTCGTGGATATTTTATGGCCAAGTGCGCTAATCTCTTTAAGCTTGAAAGTTTCTGAAATTTCATGCGACTGAAAATGGTGTAATATCACAAAATAAATCCTTCCCTTTTCCAAATATTTTGATTTCTTGGATTTTAGCACTTATTTAAAGTTTAACTATTCAAATTTAACATAAAGTATGTACAATTACATTTTTTCATAAAAGTTTTATCCACAGAGGATCATGTGTTCTAAGGTTTTAATCATTTGAATTAAAGATAATTAATGAGCTTTTTATACTCTTTAGGTCTTTCTGGGAAGCCTTCGTCTTAAGCTTTTGGTACTGTTGCTGCAAATGGTTATTTTTCCACAATTTCGTTGAATTTTTGCAACTGAAACTGCATACAGTTATGTTAGGCATAAATTGTACTTAAGAAATAAGGCTTGTAATATGTGATAGTACCCAACCAACTCTATGTTACTTTAAAAAAAATTTGTACCCCACAGAAATAAAACTGTTGTTGCGGGTATGACAAAAATGTTAGATAGTTGGAGTAGCATGAATGTGAATAGCATAAAATCATGAATGAACGATTCATCAATAATTATAAAACTAACTGGACAAGCACAACGCAATGTTAAGATTGACATATTGGTCTCGATTTGATATCGAGATAAAAATTCATCCCACTTTTCCTCTTGTCATTTGACATCAAATTGATTATTTGAAGTAATGAAACTGTAAAAATATTATTTGATCTCGGTTTGGCAAACGATATAAATAGTTCTCATCATTAAAAGTGTACATACAATAAAATAAGCATATATCAAAATAAAAAATGAAGTCATATTTCTCAATTTTTTAAAAGTACAAATAGAAACTGAAACCCTTACAAATTTAAAATGTCTAGTCCCCGGATATTGTTTATATTGTTCGTGCTCCCAATTAGCATTGCTATTTTATATACTGTTTTAATTAGCAAGCTAGGCTCCCATAAAGTAGAATTAACTCCAGTTATAACATTATCAGATGGACCAATTCAAGGACACGTGAAGTACTCCAGAGATGGGAAACGATACTGGCATTTTGCGAGTATTCCTTATGCCAAACCTCCAATTGGTAATCTGCTATTCCAGCCACCTGTTCCAGTAGAGCCATGGAAACGTGTGAAGCAAGTGACCAGTTTTGCACCCAACTGTGCTCAATATGATGGTCTCATTAGCTTCAAGGCAGCCGGAGAAATGGATTGCCTATTTCGAATGTGTTCGTGAACAAAGCTAATGAAAACATCGCAAATAAACCGGTCTTAGTGTATATTCATGGAGGAGGATTCATTTTCGGTGGCTCTGCTGAATACCAACCAGAATTGTTCATGGATGAGGAAATCGTCCTTGTGGTGATTAAGTATAGGTTAGGGCCATATGGATTTCTCAATCTCCAAAACATTGATCATGCCAAAGGCAAAAATGTTCCCCAAGGAAATATGGGTTTAATCGATCAGCATTTAGCGCTATAATTGATTCAGAAAACTATAGCCAAGTTTGGGGGTGACCAAAAAAAGTTGCCCTTTTTGGGGAGTCTGCAGGGGCAATTTCAACTTACCTGCATTTACTTTCTCCAATGTCCCGTGGTCTATTTCACAGAGCAATCCTCTAATCCGCGAGTGCTTAACCTCCTTGGCCATTTTTGAGGAAACCCTATGAAGTTGCTTTCAATCATGCCAAGAAAATTGGGTGTCCAGTTGATGATCCTAAAGCTCTTCTAAACTGTTTCAAAACCACTGACTGGAAGACTGTAGTGACTTATCAGTATGCATTGCTGGAACCACTTCTTCCAAAGCATATGTTTACAGCAACTCTGGATGGCTCATTTTTGAAAAAGTGGCCAGTTGAAATTTTAAAGTCTGGAGATTATCCTCGAACACCGATCATGTTTGGAGTGAATTCTGGAGAAGGTGGGATTCGGATTTCCAGATTTGAGAGGATGCCTGAGCTAATATCAGAATTGGATGAGAAGTGGACAGAGCTTATCGGGAATCTTATGCTTTTGGATATCCATGTTCCTCCAAATATTGCGCTGCAAATTAAGGAAAAGTATTTTGGAACTAGGAAATTCATAGATGATTTTGAAGGCTTCAAATAAGGCTTAACTGATTTATTTTCTGATGGAGGATTTTTTCATCCGAATCACATATCTGCAATTTATCATGCGAGAAATAAGGCACCTACTTACATGTACTATTTTAACTATACGAGTAAAATCTATCCCGGCATGCATGGATTGTATAGAGCTGAAAAGCTTAATGATTGGCTTCTTGGCGAATTGAGAGTGCTTGTTGAGTTGGTTGGTGATTGGGTGTCAGAACGCATCTTTGGAAACTTTGGAGATCGAAAGATTGGTAAATATTTAAAATTTAGTTGAAAAATTATCGCCCAACTAATTCGTTTAGTGCACAAATATTTGTAATATCATTGAAGTAACAAGCAAAAACAAAGTATGAAAAAATGTACTTTATAGTTGATATGTCGGTTTATAGGAATTGCTCATGGTGACGACTTGCTTCAACAGTTGAATGTCCTTGGAATATCCAAATATATTTCTGGGTGGGACCACGAACTTTCTCACCAGCTTGTGAAGACCATTGTTGATTTTGCAAATGAAACGTAAGCTCAATCAACGTGAATGAAGTTGAAGTTTACATGCGTTCACAAAAATTGAAATATTGTTCGAATAAGTCTTTGAGTCTAATAATTCTTTGTGCAGATCCCCATTAACCTTCTGTGATAAACCATGGTCACCTATAAACAAGCGTCTGGAAGAAGGAGAGGACGAATATAAAATGCCGTATATGCTCATTGATGACTGCAAAAAGTCAGGATTGATCCCAGAGCCATTTGGGGATAGAATTAAATTTTGGACAAATCTGATAAATTATGAATATTAGATGGCAAAGTACAAATAAATTTTTGCTTATAATTGTATGTGTATGTAATTATTGCTAGTCCTTTACTTCATTGTGAAAATTACAAAATACTAGTTAGCATTATGTAAATATGAGTTACTTTTCAGATAGCAAAATGACTGCTTTACGGTAAAATCAAATATTTATCAAGACTTTCATTATTCAGTTGTTGTTAACTCTCTTGTTATCCAATAGAGTGATTCAATCCCTCTTACACCAAAATTTAATAAAGGGGATTTTATTCTACATGTTTGGAGCTGCTCATTTCTAATAGCCTATATTTTTTAATCGATACTAGCGAGAATTCAAACGCGAAAAAATGTGCAGACATGAACTTCCGCTCTTTGTGATACATGCGATCAACGAAAACATTGATTTTCATTATGAAATTCAATTAGCAATAAAGTCATATTCATGGAGATACTTTTTAAAAGTAAGTATATCTTAACGGCTTATAAAATTAAATATTGTGTATCGACATATCCACCTTTTACAGATAGGAGCCTCGACTGAACCTGCAGTACTTACTCCAAAGTGATGACTACTAGCAAGGGATGCGTTAAATTTGTATGAAAAGCCAATATTGTAAATTAAGGGATATATTATATATAATTTACGTTAAGAAAGGTACATCTACAATCTCATTTGCTGTTTTGAACCAACAGGTTTTAGAAATATTTCTAAAAATCCATAATTTCAATTTGGTTACTGCTACTTGTATCTGTAAAAACTTTGCGTTCTTAGAAACACTTACCATAATTTCATTTCCAATATTCATCCGCTCAATAGAATTAAAGCAGTTTGGTGTTGCCGAGATTTACATTTGACTGCTACTGACTACATTAAAGTAAAAATTTGAAATTTAGAGGACGCACCGATTTTGCATATCTAAACATGTATTACTGCGCATTCGAATTTTATCTATCCGAAAAAGTAAGCAAATTTAGGTGGC
>JAQIXX010007735.1:0-10424 GCA_034700605.1 Willowsia nigromaculata | reverse complement strand
GGTGAACCTCAAGTGTGGGGTTTGCGAGCAGTCGGGGTTTGATAAGGTGGAGGATCTCTACAGCCACAGGAGGAAGGACCATGCAGACAAGCCAGTTGTCCCGTTTCCTAAGGTTATAGATCCGCATGGAAGGCTGAGCAAATATCCGGATGGTCCAATTGACTGCCCCATTTGTGGAAAGACTTGTGCGGATAAGAGCAAGTTTGAGCATCATCGGTACAATGTGCATGGCAGAAAGAAGGAGGGCAACTTGACCTCGGTGGAGGAGGAGGCTCCAGCTCCAAGTTCCTATGATGTCGGAGGTTTGACAGGGACCCCTAGACGTAGCGGAAACCGGAAAGTAAGTTTTATCCAAATGGTTTATGATTTTTATCTGTTGACTTATGTTAAATATTTCTAATAATTTCCTATTGCCTCCAGGTTCTCCCTGGCTGCAAACATTGTGGGAAAGTGTTGTCTCGTTTGGGTCTCCTTCGTGAACATGAAGAATCGTGCGGGGCCAAGAGGGCAAAGAGGACCAAGGAGAAAGGCTTCATCTTCGCTTGTGAGATTTGCAGGCTCCGGTTTAGAACGAAGAAAGATGTAAGGGATCACAAAAGCAAGGTGCACAAAATGAGGGGACAAAGCGGTTGGAAGTCAAACCCTGAGAAGGAGGAGGAAAAGCAAGAGGAACTAAAGGATGAGGAAAGGGAGGATGGGGAGGAGCAAAATCAGGAGGAGGAGGAAAAGCAAAAGGAGGAGACGAAGAAAGATGTAAGGGCTTACAGCAGCAAGGTGCGCAAACGGAGGGGACAAAGCCTTGTCAATTCGGATCCTTCTACTCAAAAGAGAAATTCTGAGGAGGAGACAGAAGTTCCAAGCTCATTTGATGGAGGAGTGGAGTGTGAAACCCTGAGCTCCAATGCGAATCGGAATGTAATTTAAATACGAGCATCTCTGAAATTAATTTTGAAGCTTCTTGTTTGCACCTTAAAATAATTATTTTGGCTTTCAGGTCATCGCGGGCTGCAAACATTGCGGCAAAATGTTTTCTAGTCTTAAAGAACATGAAGAAAGGTGTGGACTTATAAAGGCGTCGAGGACGAAGGAGAATGGCTACTTGTTTGAGTGTGACATTTGTGGACTTCCGTTTAAAACGAAGAAATACGTCGGTAATCATCGGCGAAAGGTGCACAAGCTTTATGGACCTGTCCCGGTAACTGCTACTCAATCGGAGAAGAGTGAATCTTCGGCTCTAAAAAGGTCGGATGAATCTGAGTCATCATTGGAGTCAAGAAACGAAGACTTCTCCTCACCAGTTTTGGTCGGCAAAAGAAAAAAGTTTCTAATTGTGGCGGAAGAAGATGGCCTCGAGGATGGTCTGGTAGAGCTTGGGGTTGTGAAGATTGAAGTGAATAACCAGGGGGAGGAGTCTGGGGATGAGGGAGGGTTTGAGGATAGTAGTGAAAGCAGTCATGATGATCTGTCATCCGAGGAGGAAGAAATTGAACGAGGTGGGAAGAAGAGGAAGGTGGATGAAGGTTGTGAAACTTGGAGGAGAACAGGTCTACGAGCTCGTAGAAGTCTGAGGAGCCGATTCTACAGAAGTGTTAAGTATGCCGAGAGCGAAGATGAGGCGGAACAAAAGTCAGAATGAAATCATGAAAAAACATGAAACTGAATCATGGGATGTCTTAGAAAGAACTTATCGCAAAAAATGCCCGTTTATACCACAAAATATTTATATTTGCATTTTGTTAATTCTAATAAAAATTAAAAATAATACACTATAACTCCGCATGTACTTCATTAATTATGAGACTCCTAACCAGCAGTAATTCCAAAGCAAACATGGCATAAATGAGAATAAAGCACTTCGTATATGTACTTCATAACTTAATTTAATTACTAGCATACTTTAATTTTCATTTGCAGTGGAAATGCCAATCTTAGAATTGCAAATCTGATGTGATACATTCAAAACCATTTTATGACCCACTTTCCCCAATGCAGCATACAATACCTTACTCCAATCCAATACTCCAATTGAGAATTGGAGAGCATAATGTTAATATCTAATACCAATGACGCACTACCAAAATGGCTAAATAACCTTGTAAATGATAGGCAAATAAGCTGTATTTTAAGTCATATAGTTGTAATAACGTCGTTAAAAATTCTAATAGTACTCTGAAAGAAGTATGAGGTTGTGAAGCTAAGGAATTAAACTATCGTAGTAGTTATAATGTTTATGAATCTTTATCGCCCGTTGAATAAAATCTATTTGTTTGCATTGGAAAAGAGACAAATATAAATAGCTACTTGTTGTGCCAAGGAAGGATATCAAAACCCATCTCACAATAAAAATAGCAACCAGTAAGCAAAACGTAATACTAAAATGTATGTTATAAACAGCACAAATAATGGTGGGATGAGTATGCTTTCCAAAATTGTAATCTGTCACTCGCTGCTGGTGAAATAGACAAGATTGTCAGATACAAGCAGAAAAGAGAAAGTATGCCAAAGAACCAGAGAAAGGGGAAAACATCGCATCAGGTAAAGGAAGCTTTTGCACAAGTACAACTTCCGATATGATGGACGGCCAACAGCTTTTGCCTACATATACAAAACATAGCATTTCCACTGAGTTTTTAAACAACAGACAAATCCAATTGTTTGAAAAACTCTAACTTTCTTTCTACTCAATACACCAACTGTAAATAAACATCATCAAGTAATCCGAATTGGGTTGAAGTTTAGCTGAAAATGAGAGTAAATGCTTTATTCTGGGGATACCTGTGGATCTGATACATACTCTTTAATTACAGAAAAGAACTAATGGACATTGTTTGTAAAAACTCGGTTTTGCTAAAAATGGTTGGGGAACTTTGTACTTTTTAAGAACAAGCTTTTCTTTTAAATAATAATTTTTGAATAAGGGTATGTTATTAATACTGATAATAGTTAAGTCAAGAAACAAATTAAATTGATCTGTTTTAAATTACGATTTGACGAAGTACCCTTTAATATTTTATATGACATGAGGTTCTTACGAGACAACTGTTTCGTCAAATGTAGCTTCTGAATTTTGCTGAACATATTTGCAGAAATGTTTTAAACAAACTCAATGCACGAAACAACGCGAAGTAGTTTCTTGGGACGTTCAGTATAGTAGGAAGATGTACTGATGCTAAAGCTTCCTTCGCATCTGCAAAGATCCACATTTTATATGTCTACATCTTGCTTGATATTGCTTTCTCTTTTTTTTTCATTTCTCGTTTCAACTCAAATCTACAGCCTCCTACCACAAGAAGAGAAATTTATACCCAGCACTACTTGTGCTTATAGGTAAACAATGTATTCTGATATCTCAGTTAGATAAACCACATCAATGTTTGTAAATTTAAACTACAAACATGGGTACGTGTATAACTTTCATGAGTTGTAAGCTTATGTGAGTGCTAGAGTGCAAGTGCTACACACTCGTGGAAAATTGCACAAAGAATGTAGGCTACAGCCAATTCACATCCCATGTTGAAATGTACATTTGGCTTTAAACTGCAAAGTCAAGGAACCCTC
The DNA here is from genome assembly GCA_034700605.1 of Willowsia nigromaculata. Classification (NCBI taxonomy): domain Eukaryota; kingdom Metazoa; phylum Arthropoda; class Collembola; order Entomobryomorpha; family Entomobryidae; genus Willowsia; species Willowsia nigromaculata. The sequence continues at coordinate 6,866 of JAQIXX010007735.1, read as the reverse complement.
GTGCTAGAAACCCAAAACATTTTTATAAATTTCTCACCTGCAGAAGCAAACTTAATTCCTTTGGCAATTTTCCCCTCTATCTTCTTAAAAAGTAGTTTGTTAACATAAAATTTCGAAAATGTAATTTTATTTTCTAAAGCAGTAATAAATTAATGGACTATTGAAGCTTTGTTGAAAGTAAAAAAAAAACTACTCAAAATAATTTATTTTCTTGATTTGAGTTTGTCATGTTAACTTTGCAATTTCGGGAAGTGGAAGCATTCAAAAGACATTTTGATGCTACAGTTGGATTGTGATAATAAATTCTGGCTCATGCCTTAAAGTTATGAGCAACCTGCGCGTACTTTGCTTCCACATGGAATGTACACTCTGAGTCAAAATAGAAAATTAACATGAAAAATTCCTATAGTTCTTGAAAGCTTTGTTTGATTTTCTTGATGTTTGGCGTGAATGTTACTTGTTAGAGACTGCCTATACGGATGCCACGCATGAATGGAACATACACAGTTCTCGTGTACATAGCTTACAGATGAGTGGGGGTCGAGTTTTAGCTGAGGCAAAACAGAATAATAATTTTCCCCAAGATTGTATAGATTTTCAAGTTTGTTCATTCGTAGTGACGAAACTGAAGTGATTCTATTATAAAATATAAATGCCGAAAATACAATATTAAGCCATTTTGCGATGATTCATATATGCATTTCATGACGGAGGCATATAAAGCAGACCACTAATTGAAATTCAAATTTTGTAAATTTTACTTAAAAGTTGGCATTAAATCGCGCATTTTTAGTTGACAAGAGTTAATTTGTACTGAGTCATTTTTGCTTGGCACCCCATTTCTAAGTGCAAACACGGCCATAAATACTTTATCAGATTTTTAAACAAATACGCACCGAGCCTTCGTAAAGTTATGCTGTGGCAGCATAAAGACATAGTCTCTATAATATGTTAGAAGTAATTTTCATCTTCATCATGGATATGATCGTATTTGCACGTTTACCTGTACATACAGCTCAGGACGACGGGGTCGTGTGGTTGAAATTAATTTTGGGGTTTTTCAGTAAAAATTCATTGTAATTCTAAAATAATCAAGATTTTTTACCTCTTGCTTTGACGTAACATTAAATGTGTACATTTTGTGAATAACACTGACACCTAGAAAAATTAGTTATTAGGATTAAGTTTTCTACAGAATCTGAAATGTTATTTGTTCATAGTCCCTAGATTGCAATTTATCGGAAGACTTTCAGTCGTTTACTAAACTTGTCTACATAAATAGAAGCATATTAATAAAGGAGGACTTCAGTTACATCTTCTTCAATATGTCACAATAATGTTTCAACAATTTCAGTAAGAGACCTCAGGCTTTCATTTTAAGTTAAAAAGTATTTACCAATGTGTGTTACTAAATTTTCCAGATCTTTATATTTAAACGTTTGATTCCAGTTATTGGTACAATTTCAATCAATCTTAATTAGTCTTGCAGTTTGCATGTTTCGAGGGACTTGGTAATTTTTCACCATTACAATTACATATTATTGTTTCCGATATATTTTGAGTTCCCAAATCAGATCTCAACTCTGTAAGGGGAAAATCACTTATCCCTCTAAACCCTAAGATTAGGCCTACGACTTTATGTAAAAACCATGATGTGGCCTTCCGAACACCATCAATCAGCCAAGTGATGGCATAACCACTGTTTCCCTTTATGATAAAAACGTATATATTAAAAACACAAAAGTCCATTGCTACCCGGAGTTTTAAGTTTTCACTCGAGCAAGTATTTACTTTATTTACCTTTTTGGGTACACCCACGTTTTCTTCAATTGACTCTGATACTACCAGAGTAAGGAAGAATGTTAGAGCAATAAGTATTCCCATTTTCCACATACTCATCTAGACTTGCACGTTTGATTTTACGGAATAAAATATTTTATTGAAAAAAATGCCGGGAAAATCTAGTGCTCTTTGAGTTTTGAAACATCTTAAGAATTAAGTCCAATGGATTTGCTAAAAAAAAATTATATGAATGCAAAATGAAGTGACCAGTATAAATACAAAAAAATTGTGCATTGCCAGCCAAATTATGATTTTATGGCTACATCTTGATATAATATATTTATTTCATAATTTTAATGGTGTACTATTAATAACATGTTTCCTTTCAAGGTTACATTTGATACTTTCTGTTGTGTGATTTCTCGTCAAATCTGCATGGCTTTAACGCTAATAAGCTTATCAGCCTTTCTTGTTAAGTCAGTTTGATGAGCTTGCATATTAACATCCCAATTCAATTTTTATGCAAACTTTTTTCCTTACATGATAGTGAGATAAGCCCAAGCTGTGATCTTAATTCTGAAAGAAATTACCAACCCCTTGTTCAGATTCACAGATTATTCCTAAAAACAAGCATTTTATACTGTCTGCTTTACCTGAAAAGTTACGGAACCTGTCTATAAATAATAACATAATTAAATGCATGTGCGATGATTTTGTTACGTCTACATTGGACTGCAAACGATGAAATGACAAAAGGATGTAATTTAACTGGTTTATTACATATGCAATAAATATCTTTTTCACAATGAATGGAGGATAGCCCTGTGCTTTGTTGACGGTTCTAACAAACAGAATTGTGACAAAAACGTTATTATTGCGACAAATTATTTATCATAAATAAACATTATTTATAGATGGAGCTTGAAAAACTTTTACATTGCAAAACTTTACTGTAGAGTGTTAAAACCTTCTGTTAGGCTTACACAACGTATTTATTAAATGAATACCAAAAGTTTGCAAATATTTAGTATATTTATTCATCAACAATCTACATTTCACATTTAAAAATAAACTCTAAATGATTAAAGGTTGGTGAATTTATAAGAACCGTTATAAGATTAAATCAACAAATTTTAACAACCAGACTTCAGAAGTCATATCATTATTTCTCATCTTCTTAATACTTTTGTAGACCTAAGCTGGCCGTTTGGTGTTCCACTTTTATTTTGTCGAGCGATCCAAAATTACTCTCCGTCTCTGTTGCTGCACCCACATTTGGCTCACCAGCTGTAACATCAACAGATCTGATGGCTCCATTCGATCATTTAACTCCGAGGCGCTTTCAATGAGGTTCCTACTCTTCAATTCTAAAGAAATCTTACAATTTGACTCCCAATTTCGATGCGAGGAAATAGTCTTCCTATCTTTTGAGCTCCTTTCAAATCGATTGATGTTGCTGGTGTGAGTTTTTATGTTAAACGGCCTAATTCTAAAGGCTCTTGAAAGGCCCGAAATCTCTATAATAAAATAAATGGAACCCAAAATATAGAAAACACTACAAATGACAATTATTCCTAGAATATCAGGGCGCGAAATTGTATCTCCAGGTAAAACTTCGTTTGGATTTGGATCCTCGACGGAAATATTCCAAACATATCTTATTGCAAATTGATTCCATTGGTCCCATTTTTCTGGTAGCCCACTTTCTCCAATTCGGACAAAAGTTTGTATCATCCAATGCCGATTGACGGTGTACATTTCCACAAAAGATGTCATCGTTTCCAAATACTCCGGTAGTACATGGCAGTCCATATTTTGCATCTTAAGATCGGTAGCAATTAGATTTTTGTAAAGAAGCAAGTACGAGTCTTTATTAGATGTTTGTCTAATATACATTTTCTTCCTGGTTAGCAAAGTGGCAATATCCAAGGAAGTGAAATTTTCATCCATGAAATGATCAAAGCTTGCGTTTAGTTTATTGAGCAACCCTTTGGATTCGAATTTGTGGTAGAATGAATTCCACGGAGAAATAAAATATTCGCTGGTGTTGCTGCCCCATATTATTTTGTATCCCGCTGACAAAACTTCGTCAAGGGATTCGAAAGGTTGGAAACGGTCAGGGACAGTGAGCACACTCATAATTCCATTTCCATAGAAACCACATACAAACCATCCCAGGAACTGCAAGAAAACACAAAACCTAATTTTCTCCATGTATCGCTGAAAAGAATTTCCGAGAATAACTCCAACGCCGTTAAGAAAATGCCAGAAGAAAAGAGCTTCGCCCAGATTTCCAATTCGCTTTACATGCAACATAATTGGAATCACTGCACATAAAGTGGAAATCCAAATGACACTTGAAAAGGGTTGGGACCATGTCACAAAATCAATTGTTCTTTTATTTTGTCCATCCATGTGGCTTACGCAATAAAGTAACAGCTCGTCTTGGATGGTTGAAAATCTTAGTCCTGTTTTAATCCAAAATGCTTCAAAGATGTTTGGACCATAACGTGTACGTAACAGCGACAAAATTATATACTGTCCATTCATTGATATTTCAGTGTCTCTCCATACAGTTAGATTATGACTGTTTAACTGTTTAAACGAAACATTGTGGTAAACCGAGAGGAGAATTGTAGGCATGATATTTCTGTTACAAAATCTAAATCTTCTGTGTGAAATCGGTAGTCGTTGGCAAGCAAACAAGTCGTCTCCATAAAACTCAAAATATGGATGTCCCGCAGCAATTATTGCGTCAACCACTCGGCCACTTCCGATGCAGAAATATTCCTTGTGTGTAAGCAGGGGATTGCTAAATTTAATCATTATCGAAACATCAAAGTTCCCATTTGTTAAAGCATTTTTGTTACAGTATCCGTAACAAAAGATTGCAAATTTGGTTTGCTCGTTGTGGTCAGCATTATGTACTACGTAGAGTATGACCTTTACTACAGGGAAATTTTTCCATATTGGGTCAAACAAACTGGTAATGTTGGGCTTAGCATTTTTCATTTTGCGAATTGGGACTACAAGAAGCGTCGTGGGATGCATGGCAATGTAATGGAACGTGTAGTCTATGGAGTCATGGCAGATAATCGCAATGTGAAACGGCTGTGTGAACTTAAATGGAGTATTTTCAAAGAAAAAATTTTTTGCTCGTCTACTGTAAATACGGAATCTTAATGAGCTACTCATGAATTGAATTTCAACAGGTGAATCATTCCAGCAGTAGAAAGCAACTTCGTAACTTTCTTGAGAGGCAGACAATATTTGCAGAAAAGAATGTAAGCTGCCGTGAAGAGCTTTCTCCTTCTGATAATTGCTTCTGTTCGCATTAGAAGAAGCAATAATAAGAGAAAATACCGTGACATATAACATGATCGTCATCTTGAATGCTGAACTAGCTGTTGACAAATAGTCTACTTGTGATTTAAACCGCTAAATTTTGTACTATTTTTGCTGCTTGAAAATTTGTCAAATGATGAAGGCTTCTAGTCTCTATTGAGATTCAATAGTGAATCGAAAAAGCTTAAACGTATATTTCAGCTCCTAACTACACTGTAAAATAATATAAGCCAATTAATGTTAACTAGTACAACTTTTTTGAACTGTATTAATTCCAAATTATGCGAATCAAACAAAATAGAGCACAGTGTAATTTTTGGTTCTCAGAAAGCTTTGAATGTTTTAATTTGTGGTTTTATAAATCCTTGCTTTCCAGCTATAGGTTTTTAACAACTTCACTTTATAGTTGAGAAAATATGACGTCGTTGCAAGAAAGTACTTGTTTCTCTCTGAAAAATGACGCAGTTGTGATAAACGGGTGACACAGGGGGATATTGATCTCTGTACTTTTCCAAATGAAAAAAGTCTAGCTTGAGTTACTGTTGCTTCAATAGTAATACGTGTATATAGATGTGTCTGGACGATAGTATCATATTAATTGGAGAATGAGTCATAGTTTATGCACTATCGTGCACGAGATGAAACCATCACAGATTTGCGAACAAAAAATGGTTAGAACAAAAGCATATTAAAATAAATAATTGGTTTTATTGTTCATTTTAATTGATTTGCAAAAACTTCACAAATATTCATTACTATCCTTCATATTCTGTTGTTAGACAGCAATTACTGATAGTTTTCCAATTTAAATGGAAAGCTAGCCATGTAACTGCTCAACATGGTGCAGTACTCTCTTTTACATATTAAGTATTACCATTACCAAATGCTAAATATCCTAAATTTTTAAATACCCCTCTATGATTAGGAATAGGGCAACCTCATAGAAATACATAGACATTTAACCACAATTCGAAAAACTTTACATAAAAAAACCGGAATTCCCAAAATATCAAATGACGGGAAGTTTGTAAAACAAATTTGTAAAGTAAAATGTTACGAAGCTACCTATGCATGAGGAAACATATTTTTCTTCCAATTAAATTTCAGGGATTCCAGTTTTTCACAGTATCAGTTGGTTTGTAGAGTTGGGCCGAGTGAAAGTCGGAAAAAAACAAAATGATATGAGCAACATTTTGGAGCCGTGACCCCCTTTGTACATCATATCTTCAGAATTTCAATCTTTTGTGTGGTATTGATAGACAATAGTTAAAAACTGCGCCATGCAAAATTTCAGCTTGACATGTTACGTACATTGCATATAAAGCGCAAAATTCAAAAATCCTCTCCCCAAACCACTTAATGGCTCGTAACTTTTTAATGGCTTATATATGAAACCTGCAATTTTTATCAAAAATCAACAACACTATGTTCTACTATTGTATGTATTTCAGGTATAAATTGATTGTTACTCAACCACAGAAAAAAATAATTTTTGAAATTGGCCAAATTTTTCTGATAAAAATTTGTCTAATTGAACCAGTATTTTTTGTGTTGATGACATTTCTTCAAAGTAAGATTCTGTAACAAGTAGACCAATTTATGCTCTATCCAACGCAAGAAACCGTGTGTTCAATAAGTGTGTACGTAAGGAAAAAATCCTAAAGATAAAATTTTTGCAAACATATTTTTCGAGCTTCAATGCTTTAAAAAATCGTAACTTGTGTAAATCTTCACACATT
>JAQIXX010007734.1:0-10458 GCA_034700605.1 Willowsia nigromaculata | reverse complement strand
ATTTTAGAAAAATTTTCAAACGAAAAGTTGGCGGAGTAAATAGACGCCCCCCTGAATTACGCGCCTCCCTTTAATAAACGCCCCGGCGTTTACGGACGAAAAAATCGATTTTGCACGTAGACGCCGGGGCGTCTATTTCAGATTTTACGGTAATCAATTCCAGCAAAACATTGATGTAGATTGCGATACATTGCGTTGTGAATATATAAGAAAAAGGAAATATTGAAGTGGACATGTATAACTCATAATATGCTTAGAAAATACAGACTGGTGAAATGAGAAAGCCAAAAATATAAGTCAAGTAGACAGATGCAAAACAGGATTTTGAACCTGAGTCACATATCGCATCATCATACAATGATGAAGTATAAAAGCATCGACTCCTACAACTTCATATCCATTTCGACACGCCCCAGTTGCTTCCTATTGCATTTTTGATTAGCTTTCCATCTTTCTCTTTTTCCTCTCTTAATGGGAATTTGGGAGTACCATGTGAATAATATTTATGATGATCATGATAGAGCATGGAATATAAAAGTATAATTTAGTGTTCATTTCAAATCATGTTTACAACAACGTTGCTTTTACTCGAAGAAATTACCAAGTATTAATGCATATACAGATACTTTAATATCGAACCGCACAAGCAACATAGACTGTCTGACTACTAACAGAGAAATGACATGTGTCACCACAGTAGATAGACTGTGAGTTTGGTTTAAAAATCTAGACATATAATAAGATAATCACAATGCATACATATCCCAGGGCACTTCTTACATGTTGTGTTTTCCACTCTGTGCGAGTTTAATGAAGCTTAAACTTGTTCACTTTTTTTAGCTCTCAAAGTTCTCTTAGCATGTTTTTGCCTCAAGATTTCAAGAGCAAAATGGAATAGATCCATGGCTTTTGCTGCTTTAATTTTATTCATTATATACATGTAGAACCTGTCATTTAAGAATAATGAATATAGCTAGAGTAAATCAAGACAGGTGAGTTGCAGGTCTTTATGATTATCTATGTAGGCAACACAGAAGCGAACATAGCAGAGTGAGTTTTAAGTAAACTTTCCTTGAAAATTATACAAGTTATTTTCATAGTTTTTGGTCATTCATGTCCAATAACTGTAGATAATAAAGAATATTCAATAATTTATAAACATTTTAGATAACAGGACTAATTTTAAATGAAACGGTCAGAGAATAGACGGAACTCGTGAGTTACCTCATGAAAGAGTATGCATATTATAGTTACTATAGTATTATAGTAAGATGTAATCCTGTATGCATAACTTTGCGCTTTCTATACCTCCGACATTAGATGCTATATCGCAATATATTATATTCAAAATCATAATAAATCGGATATAGAGGTTTTTAAAATTTCCACAAGGTTATACTTGATCCCTTTTCCATTGTGTGCTGCATGCTATGTGACTTCAGAAAATAATCTCTTCCTGCCACCTACAGTAAAAACTCTAACGGTAGCTGCTCCAATAACTCACAAACTTTGCAATTTTCTCAAAAGAATACAAAAGCTCAAGTTCAACCTTGAACACAATTACGACATTTTATAGTTGCTTATCTTTTACATACTTGTGTATGCACTGAATATTAAAAGAAAATATTTTTCTGCCAATAAAAAGCTGCTTAAATTTATATACATATTGCAGAATTACGCCTTAAAATAGTGAAACTGTTAAAAATACTAAACTTTGAAATTCCTATTCACCTTTAGCATCCAAAATACATTACTGAGTTTTACAAAATATTCATAACAGAAAATGTAAAAATTGTAAAATGATTAAAAAGATGACGTTTGGGAAGAACTGAAAGCATATAACATTTAGAGCATAACATGAACAAAGATAAAAATTGAAATGCTGCAAAAATGTGCCAACATAAAATCAACAACTTCAACCTACTTTTTCATGCATCTCGTGTTATTCTTTAAAAAATTTATCTCAACGTGCTATCTTCCACGGTAAAGGTGGATAGCTAACAAGTAGAACGTAAAAGGATGAAAGAGAGGAAAACAGTTTCTGGGTCGTTTCCTCACATGTCTTTTCAGATTGAATGAATTCAGTGATGTTCCAGCTTACATGTATACATGCAGTCAGTTTTTGTCGTAGACGTATATACTTCTTCACTCCATAAGAAATAAGTATGAATAGTTCGATTGACTCAACAAGACTTCTGCAAAAGCCATGGCCATACATGTACAAGAGACTAACCAGAACGAAGAGCATAATGTGGAATTTAAAACGAGCTCATAGTCTTCTTCATGAACAATTCAAAAAATGAAGTAAAAACATACGAACAATATGAATAATATTATGCACATTTTCGTTTCATACAAATTTTCTATTAGACTTACCTAGATTGAGAAAATTGTTCAGTTTTGGCAAGTTTATAGGTTTTTTGCATTCTCCTGCTCTGCAGTCTTGTGAGTGTACGTGTGTAAAGGAGAAAAAAAAAGAAACCACAAAAGAAAAGCCGAAAAAATCGGTTCATGTCACTTTTTCGTATTCTCCTCCTCCCTTTCCTTTCTATTCCACATGCAGCGTGCAGGGAGGAAACTCAACTTCCATAATATTCCATATCTTCTCCAAGTCGCGTTTTTCTTCTTCTTCGGTGCTTCCATTCAAACCCTGTTTCGTTTTCTGCTTAAGCGGTGTGTAGGCTTTGACCCTATTGGATTCTCCTTTTCTTGTCTGTGTGCCATGAGATAGCCTTCTTATGGTCGAGATATAGGTATGGACTTTGGACTACATAAAGAATATTAGATTTTCTTTTACTTTCTGTAAAAAAAAAGGCATTAACTTTCTTCCTGGATAGATTTTAAAACTTGTTCCTAGACTCTTGTTATTTTCTTCAATTTTATGCAAACCATTTCCAACTTCACCTCTTTTTCACTGCTGCGTAGAGTTACAAGGACATGGTGTACTAGGAAGAGAAAGTGAAATACGTATTTCAGTTGAGTTTTGCAGAGTCTGTTCTAGTCGCCTGTGCCTACAAAGGATGTGTATAGATTGGTCGGTGGAAATGGAAAAGGAAGAAATTGCAAGCTCAGTTGGAATTTATTCAATTTAGTGAACAGACAAGTTGGCACTATCTTTTGCTATTACCTAAGTATTTTATAGATTCAATGCAGTTTTTCCTGAAATCTTATCTTTCCGCTGCTGCTGTTGTGGTGCGGTATCAAGTATTCTGTGCTAACAATGCATTGAATAATTTTGAAATGACACGAACAGATTAATGGTTTACTTTATTGTTTGGAAATAACCGGACTTGGGTATTTCACTTGGAAATTTAAATTTTTCTTTGGCTTACAGAGCTGGTGCAAGTCTGCATATACTATAATAGTACATTTTGTAGTTTTAAGCTGATATAAGATATAAAATACTTGTACTAATTCATCGCAGAATATATTCTCCATTTTCATTATAAAATATGATTTCCTGTATGAGTGTACTGGGCAGCCAACAGCTTTAAATTTGTATGCCGTGACCTCGTCAACATTTGTCTTAAAAGTAGAGATCAAGAATCAACTAATTTTCTTTTCCAAAAGTGAGTACTGCAACTCATTTGCATCCAAGCAAGCTGAATCAGTATGTGATGCCTCTTTCTCCAGCAACGACCCTGCTTTGTCGATATACAGCTCCGTTTAGTACTCGTTGCATTGCATAATAATGGCAGCAGGGGAGATCTCAGAGCACAGACTTTCATTTCCCATTTTCCCATGCATTCCATTACGCATTTGCATTGAGAAATGTTCACTAATTAATTAATCCCGGTGGAAGTCAACTATTATAATTACTTAATACAGTGCACTGAAGAGGACGAAAAGAGAAAGTAAGTAGTAAAACTTTTCTAGCGAGCACTATTATAATAGTAGCAGAATTTTGATGATTGAACCCTTGGTATTTTATTTTAGACGCGATGTGCATTAAACGAAATGGAAAATGCAATGCGAGTTTTGTGACTTTCTCCACCACCACCCACACAAACCTCGCTCAGTTTGTTTGTGTCTCTGTTCTATTAGCATGGTAATCATGGTGGTGGTAGCGGCATCGGCACGGAAATAAGTGGCGCGTGCGAGTCCTTTTGACTTTGCATTATTTTATGTACATGGCTTAAATAGTAGTCAGCCTTGCACTTGACTACAAAAGAAAAGAAGATGAGAAATTGGTGCAAGGGAAGCAGACAGACAGATTCCACTGAGCACTTGTCCTTCCCATTCCATACACACGACTCATCTTTGTGGTTACAAACTGTTATAATGATTTACACTTAAAGCGTTTGTTTCTTGCATTCATTCCAACGAAACCTGCTCAATACGCAGGTAGGCACTTATGTGGAGGATTTGTTAGAGAAAGGAACTCATTAGAATTTCATGTAAAGTATTTATAACCCTTGCTGCTGGAAAGTAGCAGGCAGTACAAATCACGAGTGGGATCAGAGTTGAAATTACATCATGCGACAGTTATCTTTAGTCTGTGTAGTAAAATGCTTACTATTTGCGCATACAAATTGCATCAATTTTGTAGAAATTATGTAAGTTTCAGTGCGTACATTTTTATACCTATTCACGTAATACGCCACACATGCCTCCAACTTTAACCTTCGAATCACCTCAAAGTCTGAAATCTTTAGATGCCAAATACCCTTGTAAGGTTTTGTTCACATGACATACCACCATCTCTTATCTTTTACATTTGTAATCAAAATTTTATATCAAAGAATACTACGACATGTGTAAGCATTCTGATGAGAGTAGCTCATACACCACCAAAATTCCAGTTAACAGCACAAGTTGGCAAGTTACAGATGCTGAAAGGTGTAACGTATGTCAGCCGACAAAAATCGATTTATTTTCCAGATGAATTGACTTAATGAAAGCCAGAGGCAGAGGGGTGAAAGTCAAATAAGCTGAAATTTCCATTTTCATCACATCTCTACTCCCTAAAAATAATACGAAGGATACATGTAGCAAATACAACTAACACGCTCCTAATTCAGTAGCTCAACCATACAACCCTTTCTTTTCGACATTGTTTTATGCTCCCTTTTTCTTCCTGTATTTTTTGGCATGCTTTCTGCATAAACATTACATTTATTACACACGACGACAATGGCTTGATGCACACATCTAAATGTGCATGTCATGTATTGTGATTATAATATTGTTCATTGTGCCACCATCATCATCAACACCAGAAACACTCATCCATGTACCAATTCACATGAATGAACTACTTTGATATAATCCAAAAAGAATGGTAATAGGAGCGTGAGCCGATTTTCGGTTGTAATTACAGATGAAATTGAGGAGGGGACGACGACCCCAACTTTACAAATACAGGTCGTTTGATCACAAAGAGTTGTTATCTTTTCGATGATCATCAAACCCGTTTTGCTGCGCTCTGAACTCGAAACATATTCACTACCCGGCTACCTCTTTTTTATTATTGCCACATATATTTCCTAGTTTCTTTTTCAATATTCGCAAATGACATATGACAAGCATTAAGTGAAATGAGTATTGTATTCTAACGATTTCGGTTATTATCCCTTTCAGGTTTCAGGCTATGATAGTGATAGTAATAGTCAGTGGTTTCTGATATCATTCGATTGTAATCATTATTGCCATTTCTTCTACTTTGTCGATTCGGTGAATGCTTTGTAACGCAATATAAATATTTTGGTTTGCTCCAGGATGACTTGAAACACATCTTGGTCTTGTTAAGGTCCTTTTAACTGCTCTCATTTCCGCTACTTTTCTCTGTATTTCTTTGGAAAAGGAGCAGCTTTAACAGGAGCAGAAAGAACTCTTAACATCGGATCGATTTCCGGACACATGGCCTCCAGTGATCTTTATTGCTGATCAGAGGAAGAGATTGAATGCGATACTGAGAATGCGTGTGCGTGATTTCATAGTAGCCCTCATATAACGTTGTCTATTTAGACACTCCGTGCTTTCTTTTTCCTGTCACCACCATCATTTTCAATTGCGGTGACTACATCAGTATTTAAGGTATTACATCCATTTCCGATACAAGGTCTTCCAGAATCCCCGATGAAAGGACAAACTTTTTCGGATGTGTGGGCGATGTTCTTTTCTCAGTCTCTATACTCGTGTTTGCACACAACTCATCTTATTGGAATCTATTCCTTTGACTGGTCGTCCTTCATTCTTTTCTTAGCGTCGCACTTACGAAAAGAAAAATTCTAAATTTACTTTAAAAAATATTACATGTGAAGTGTAAAGTGAGATAAATATAGATAACGGAATACGTAAACATATGACACATCCATGCTATTGGCACCTTTACCTACCACCTCTACCTGCTTTTATGTACTCTATTTTGAAAATTCACCACCAATGATTCTTCCTCATCGTTGGACTCATGCGTTACATATGGATGTAGTGCAGTCAGGGAAGAAAATAGGATTGAGTGAACTTAAGCTGAAAAGGAGAAAATATTTATATACAATCGAAGTAGATGCGGTATAAACCAAACTCCCTGTTTGTAATATTTGCTCCCTTTCAAAATATTTTATTAGCTGCATGCCCACAGTGTATGAAATATGGAATTCCCTTTGGATCTTTTTATCCAAGCTTGATTTTTTACACTACCATCCACATAATATGTATGTACTTGGTAGTACGCTTTAAATAGTATATGCGTACCAAGTACTTGTATTCACCCTCCTTCTTTGCAAGTGGCAAGTACAATAAATGCGAGAGCATTTCCTTATCTTCCTTTTATTTCCAGAGGCAAGAGTCCGGAAGGAAGGCTTGGGTAGGAATAATAAAGTGTGAACAGTATAAATATGTACATTACATACATAAAAATATTCAACAGAAGTAGAAAAAAAATATATAAAAGTGACATAAAAATACCATTCAATAAACCTACCATAACTAGAAGCACTGAAATGCAGTTCTGACTGAGTTCAATGCACGTTATGTCCTCCTCCTGTCAACAGTCGTGCTGAATATTATTTCATTAAAGCATTAAATTTCCTTTTCCTCGTTGATTTCTTCCGACTCGCTCGAAGAAATCTCTAATCCAATTGAAAAGCGACCAAGGACTATTCCAGTTCGTACTTTTGTACGCCTTGTCTGGGAATACACCCTCTGAATCACAAAATCGTCGTAGAGAAGACGGCGTTATGAACCATACTACTTGATAAACTGACATACTCACAATCAGTCAATAAGGCTGGGAAAAAGGGGCACCAAAATATTCTAGAGTTTGTCGAGAGACAAAATCCGTTCACACGTAGGGAGGAACAAAGGGAAAATAAAATTTCAAGTCGGAGGTAACCAATACAAAAAGCATTTGCACAATAATCTTCACCGATTCTATCATCATATCTTATCATAACAGATATATATAGAATCACAAAAGCTCACAATGCAGAGAAGGGAAGATCGAGTAGAAGAATGAAATGAAAGTGATGAGAGCAATTTGGAAAACAGTGGGACACTCGAGAAAAACTAAATAAACAAAATCAAACCATCAAGGAGAAAGCGTACATTCTCGTATTACATGTTCCCAAACACCTTAACATGGATGTATTCCTATTCCCAGTACACACCAACAGTATGGAATTTTTATTAGCTAGTAGTACGTAGTGAAAATCACCAGGAAAAGAATTTGTTCACACGCATGCACTCAACTCATCGAAGTCGTCGTGTGCACACACACAATATTTTGATTGTAAGGGAAGGCGAGATGGGACAGGGTGCAATGCACTCACGTCATCAGTTTTACGCTCAGCAAGAGCTCTCTACACTTTTTTACTAATGATGATGAGGATGTTTCGTGTTACTGGCTGAGTTTTTTTTCTCTCTCAAGCGGTTAGAGATATGGACTAGTGGAATAATGGGAGTGATGATGGAGTTTCGGTAGATGCTACTCAAGCGATATTATTTGGAGTGTGGACTATTTTCCTCTTCATGTTTTCTCGTTGTGTTGTTGTAGGAAATGATAATATTTATATGGGGCAATACATGCATACTTATATAATATGAAGAGTGTTTGTTTAACAGATAAAAACAGTGTAGCACTCTTGAAGTTTGGTGGTGGTCCCGGAGGATCTCTGTTTTTGTGTATAGTGGAATGGTGAAGAAGATTGTTATGTAATAAAATGCTGATACATCAAACCCAACTCATAAGCTCTTCCCATTTACAAAACATAAGCATACACTTCAGATTTTCCACAAAATTCTTATGCAAACGTACAATGGATGCTGCATCTTCTCAAGTTATTTATAATTCGGGAGTATGTAATAGTAATTCATGTTCACATAATATTTTGGATCATTTGTAGTAAAATGTGCGAAAAGAGAAAACAAGGAGCATTTTCAGTTATGGATTTTTGAAATAGTGTAAAGTGATTTTTAAGTTGATTTGCTAGCTGTTGGCTTTACAAATTATCATGCAAACAAATATTAATGTACATATTTTTTCTATTTTTCAGGTAAGCTGACCAAATTGAAACTAGCCAAATGTCTGCAAACTGTAAGCTAAAAATTGCTTAAGATGCAAACCCGCAATGCCCACTTCTAGCAATAATGTAATATTAATGTCATCTATTCAGGTCCTATGTATATCATTATAGGAAAACTACATACTGAATGATTTGCAATCAACTAGAAATCATCATACAGGACTGACAATTTTAATATGCAAAAAGATTCATTCATTCAGAATTTGTGACTACAAGTATTTCATATGTATATTTAATTTTATGAGATATGAGTTTAGATAAAAAATTCATACTCACACTCCAGCAAACTTTGACACAATAGAAATACTCTAAACCGGTACCTATCGTAAATCATGTTACTCCACGTTTCCACACAGTGACAATGATGAAATCACACACGCGAAATGAGATTAGGCTGATGAGATCGGATTGCTGAGAGGGCTACTACTACCACTATCCCCTTCATCCAGATACACGAACACGCCACGTTTCATCTTCATCTCCATACTTCAACCAGAAGATCATGCAAACAAACTTGTTTCATTCACATCTCTTAAAAACCCGACATGCAAGCATTGTTGAGAGAGCACAAAGAAATTTAACACAGCTAAATACATAGGTAGGTACGCACTTATTTATCTTCCGTAACTGACGTAACACTACTCTCCAAACGGAAGATGAAAAAAATATATGCACAATAATATTCAGCAATTCGGGTCTTTACCGAATGAAATCCATACAATGTGTTAGAAAGAAAGGAGATTCTTATACGAATTTACACACACATAAATACTTTACATCGATGCATGGTTGAATCAACACAAGAGGTTTTGCTTGAATCACGCCTCGCTCGTGCTCACACTCTTGCAAAAATGAATAATGCATTCATTCCGTCTTCCTTTTTATCTCGACCGCGTACACTTGTTCACTCATTCATTCATGGGGATTTTTATATGACGACTGAGTGAGATGGAGAACTTGTTTTACGAGAAAAATAACATAAAAGAATCACCCCTTTCTGTAAACATAATGGTATAGATTAGCAGTGTTTTGTGTGAAATGAGAGAAAAGTAAGAAATAAGCATGTGTGTATAGATATTAAACACACAACAAGCGTCAAAACATCATATCCTTAGAGAGCCCACATAATATAATACTCACTTGCACTTAAGCATGTAAAAGGTGAAAAATTGTGGATTACAAACACTTCTTCTCTTTCATGTCCTTTCACTTTCTCTTTTCTTTCTCTCCACAAAAACGACCTGTTTGATGATGATGATCACTCACACCTTTGTACTTTGTGTACCTGAAAGTCTTTACGAATGTTGGTATGCATGCTATTCATCACACGCATCTTTCCCCTAACCTTTTATTCATCCATTTCATTTGATATTCATGCGTGTGCTTTCATATACGTGCTATGTATGTGTGTGAATGCGTATGCGTGTGGTTAGTAAACTTATTTCATAAAGTTTTTTGAAGTTTTTGACAAATTTTTGTACGTGAATGGGATACTGTGGAAGTAGAAACGCGAGTTGGATCGAGATTTTGAATACGAAGTATGTTGTTGTGATGTGTACAATGTACTATTTTATCTTCCCCTTTTTCAATCTGCTTGGAAAACTGAATAGGATAAATGAAAGGAGAGAAGTAAACTGTGGGGGATGTGGAGGAGTTTTTATGTATTCTGAAAATAGTAAAGTGAAAAGACAAGGATTTTCTTGATGGTGATGGTCAGAGAACGAGGAAAAATGCAAGAAAAATGAGAAAATATGTATGCAAATATGCACGAAAAATCGCCAAAATAGGACATAAAATAGGACAAATTTTCGCAAATTTTAGCCATATTTTCTTGTAAATTCCGCAAAATATGACATAGAAGGACAATTTTTCGCCAATCTTTACGCTATTTGCAAACAAAATAAGCAAATTAGGACAAAATACGACAAATGTTTCC